>JAUFNR010000482.1:0-24787 GCA_031216915.1 Pictodentalium vernedei | reverse complement strand
ATTTATGAGGCACAGTAAACAATATTCGCAATCTTTTATTTCAATGAAACATTAAATCTGGCAGACGGTGGTGCTGAACAGACAAAAAAAAACATCAACAGGCAGTCATGTTCATCTCGTTATTTGACTTTTAATATTTGCAACGTAATAGCGTCCCTAATTATACAATATGACCCAAAGAGAAATGGTCTGTCTGTTTTGGGCAATTGGTTGTTTCCCCAACATTTTTGTTTAAATATACTGATTGTGGAGGATCCCAGCCTTTCGACCAGCTAATTTGCGAAAACATGCACCAAACATGAAGATGCAACTAGAACAAAGCGAAAATTGCATGTGTTAGGATAATGAATAAATTCTAAGAAGCGGTGGGTTTTGAACTCACGTCGCATTGACAACGCACGTTTCACTCAGCTAAGTGAACGCCTGAACTTACTGAGCTACAGCCCGATTTGTTCTCCTGTGGCAAAACATTAAATAAATAGAGAACTTTAAATCGTAATACCTCCTTCATTATGTTTCCAGAGGAGATAATAACGCCCATTTTCGAGTACATGAGCGGTGTTGGAAAAACTATGCTAGCTTTTAATAAAAATCGACAGAAACAAAGCTGTGATAGCTTACAATTTTAACCAGCGTAATGACTGAGCAGACGATTTTTTGAGAGAGGGGAGGTCTGTTCAGTCATCCATACCGGACAAACCTCGTCCTTAGATTCAGAGTTACCTTAAATAGTAACAACTGACTGATGTTGGCACTTATTTGTTACAAAATCTCATCGCCCGGGGCCAAAATTTGAACACAAATATCCCCAAAAAGAATGAAAATGAAGTGCAGATGTTCCGAGCCAAAATCCAGAACATCTCAATAAAGAGAAAGACCCTTTTTACCCATTAAAAATTTTGTTTATAAAAAAGCGCATTTTCGAAAATTTGTGAAATTTTACCAAATTGACAGTCATTTTTTCCCCCTGTCCATATTCTTGTCCAAACATCCAAACTATTCTCAGTCACGCTACGCATGTTTCTAGAGTACAGAATCGCCCATATATCAATTTCATTGAGATTTCTGAATATGCGTGGGCACTCTCTTGTAGGGAGCACAACTTTTTGGAAAAGCCGTTTCAAAGTTCCAAAGACTCAGCAATGAACCACCATCTAATTGTTTAGTGTTATTTGAGATCACACCCACCCAGTATTCATGCCTAAACCATTGCTACAAAACATAACAAAATGAAGTTTAGCTTATTTTGTACAATTACGTTGTCCCTTCAGAGAAGTAACAGAAGTAACACACGGTGCGTTGGCCACAGGGTAATATTTAAGCAGTAAAGCATAACGTGTCCACCACCAGTTAACAACACTACTGTAGTTTCCAGACCGCATCAAATATACACTCGCGTGCACTCTTATAAACACAGACGCATCAGCTGTTGAGTAAATGCTCTCCTCCGTCGCTAGCTTATATATGTGTGTGTGTGTTTTGTTTGGGAGGGGGGGGGGGTGAAAGAATTGGCGGGACCAAATATAGTTCAACCGAGTCATCCGCTGAAGGGCTGTGATCGTGATTGTCTGAGAGTTTGGGTATAATAAACACACACATCGGAAATCTGCGCCCCAGATTCCTCAAAAAGAAATTGAAAATTGGATTTGTTCAAAAACGTACTCTCCTTTAGTTTAAATGACCAATGACAACCATTGTGTGATAGCTGAACAATATAAGTGAAAGCTCATCCAATAGAACTGAAAAGTTAGGAGGAGTATACTTGGGGTATCCAAAGCAAATCCATCTCATCACTCTACACAACGCTATCTACATAGACGACATTATGTATGTAGAAATACTTCTCGGTGGCAAGCCAACCCCGCCAAGCTTGGACACCTGTGAGGAAAAACATTCAAGAGGCGGGAATTGCTCAAATTTCCCTTATTTGAAGAGTGTCATTGCTATTGGGGGTTTCTCAGTCGTAGATAAGGAAGGCCTTTCCCTTTTTCAAAAGGGAACAATCTTAATCAGCTTCTGAAAGTCATCGTTTGTTTTTAGGCACACTAACGTCCGTTTTTTGGGATAGAAGGCGCTGTGGAGGTATAACCGAAAATACTGTAGTCTTCCAAGTCGCAGAAGTTGCTTCTCCGTAGAAGTACTGAAAAACAAACGATTGGAATTGACAAGCTTCTTTCTGACCGCTGTAACTGCTATATTTTTAATGGATAGAACCCTAAAAACATGAACTGAAGATTATTCAGTCTGTTTAGATGCGATATGGATGCATTCTGTTTGAAGAGTTGCCTTCTGTTTAATATATCATTCGAGTGAATCTCCGAGTCCCGATTTAATCATGTAGAGAAAAGTGGCACTGTGCGTTAACCTACAGCGGTCATGGACGGAAAAGTTTAATTTACGGTGATACACATCGTTTTCTTCAAGTTGATTTATTCAGTGAGAACAAGTGATTTCAGCAGAAGGAAATTTTAAAACAATGGAATTTTTATATGTAGAACATTTTTGCATCATGAAATGGGAACAAAAATTTTGAAGTTTTTTGACAGATTTCCCAAGGGTACCCATGGGAAAAAATTGAAATTTTTTTTTTACTTGACTAAACCAATAAATGGCACATGTAAAGTTTTCCATTGTTCATGATTTCATTCTTGTGAAATCTTATCTTCTGAATTATTAAAGGCATTCAACAGTTACTGGGTAGTGAGTGAACACCTTTTTCACATTATCATAAACGTTGAATTCTGAATTGGAACACTAGCGTATACAAGTTGCAACTTACAATATAGAAGAGTTCATAATTTCGACCTTCAGCTGTTACAAGAAACGCTTGAACTTCCCGACGAATCCCAGTTTTTCTGTGTAACCTACCTTCAACACAGAATTAATACTGACAACACATAAAATCACCTACCATTAAAGCTAGTAATCACACAAATCGGCTAAAAGCTTCGCGATAATAAATCTGGGAAGTTTGAGAAGAGACCCTTCTTAAACTGCACACGACTTTCTAACGACAAGGGTTACAATATGGAGCCAACATTATGACAGCCGATCAAAACTATGGCCAGCGTATTGCGGAACTGAATGCCCACCAAATGCTGAAACAAGTCTAATCTGAAACTAAACTGAAATCAACGCTATCCCTCCCTCTAAAATGTCCACTCACCTTTAATATGACACATGAAATTCACCCTGAACCAGTATAAACAGTGGAAGAAGTAGGGACCCAGAATACCCAATGTGGATGCTCGAAGGAATCTAAACTTCATCTGTGAAACCACTTATTTTTGTGACGTGGACGCTTCCCCTACCCATCGTGACTTCCCCCTCTACACATCGATATCGAAAGGTATTCCAGATAAACCCGCGAGCTTAAAATCAACATGAAACGACCCTTTAGATAAAAATATGTGAAACTGAAATAAAACGCCCCCCCCCCCCCTGCACCCAACCTTTCAAACGCATACTTTGAGAGCATGCTGTTCGTAAATGACAGACTCTAGCACATGGAATCATGAGACCGGTCCATCGCCCCTGTTTAGCTCCAAACGTTGTCTAACTTATAAGCAAAGCCATTATACCTGTCTTTCTGTGAAATTAAATCTTTCAGCTCAAAATACACCGAATATTTAAAGTTTGTTGTGGTGGAATGCACTTGTTTGCTTATTATTGGGGTATCGCGACTCTTCCAACAACCTGATTTGAATTGTGTCGGGTGAAAGAGGACGGATAGCGCAGAGAGAACCATCTTGCAGCAGCTATCTACTTCCGTACTTCCAAATTTACTAAACCGACACACGCAAGGCTAGCAACTGTTGAAGGCAAGTGTATCATTAAAGTGTTGTACGCATTTGCACAATGCTCCAAAGCGCTCCCACTTGGACTGCTGAAATTAAGGTCCCCCACTACTGACATAACGGAGATGACATGCATTGCTTATGGTGGTAATAAAACAGTGTCAGTGCATATACTCTTTTAGTTCGTCACAAGGGTTATTTATGAGGCACAGTAAACAATATTCGCAATCTTTTATTTCAATGAAACATTAAATCTGGCAGACGGTGGTGCTGAACAGACAAAAAAAACATCAACAGGCAGTCATGTTCATCTCGTTATTTGACTTTTAATATTTGCAACGTAATAGCGTCCCTAATTATACAATATGACCCAAAGAGAAATGGTCTGTCTGTTTTGGGCAATTGGTTGTTTCCCCAACATTTTTGTTTAAATATACTGATTGTGGAGGATCCCAGCCTTTCGACCAGCTAATTTGCGAAAACATGCACCAAACATGAAGATGCAACTAGAACAAAGCGAAAATTGCATGTGTTAGGATAATGAATAAATTCTAAGAAGCGGTGGGTTTTGAACTCACGTCGCATTGACAACGCACGTTTCACTCAGCTAAGTGAACGCCTGAACTTACTGAGCTACAGCCCGATTTGTTCTCCTGTGGCAAAACATTAAATAAATAGAGAACTTTAAATCGTAATACCTCCTTCATTATGTTTCCAGAGGAGATAATAACGCCCATTTTCGAGTACATGAGCGGTGTTGGAAAAACTATGCTAGCTTTTAATAAAAATCGACAGAAACAAAGCTGTGATAGCTTACAATTTTAACCAGCGTAATGACTGAGCAGACGATTTTTTGAGAGAGGGGAGGTCTGTTCAGTCATCCATACCGGACAAACCTCGTCCTTAGATTCAGAGTTACCTTAAATAGTAACAACTGACTGATGTTGGCACTTATTTGTTACAAAATCTCATCGCCCGGGGCCAAAATTTGAACACAAATATCCCCAAAAAGAATGAAAATGAAGTGCAGATGTTCCGAGCCAAAATCCAGAACATCTCAATAAAGAGAAAGACCCTTTTTACCCATTAAAAATTTTGTTTATAAAAAAGCGCATTTTCGAAAATTTGTGAAATTTTACCAAATTGACAGTCATTTTTTCCCCCCTGTCCATATTCTTGTCCAAACATCCAAACTATTCTCAGTCACGCTACGCATGTTTCTAGAGTACAGAATCGCCCATATATCAATTTCATTGAGATTTCTGAATATGCGTGGGCACTCTCTTGTAGGGAGCACAACTTTTTGGAAAAGCCGTTTCAAAGTTCCAAAGACTCAGCAATGAACCACCATCTAATTGTTTAGTGTTATTTGAGATCACACCCACCCAGTATTCATGCCTAAACCATTGCTACAAAACATAACAAAATGAAGTTTAGCTTATTTTGTACAATTACGTTGTCCCTTCAGAGAAGTAACAGAAGTAACACACGGTGCGTTGGCCACAGGGTAATATTTAAGCAGTAAAGCATAACGTGTCCACCACCAGTTAACAACACTACTGTAGTTTCCAGACCGCATCAAATATACACTCGCGTGCACTCTTATAAACACAGACGCATCAGCTGTTGAGTAAATGCTCTCCTCCGTCGCTAGCTTATATATGTGTGTGTGTGTTTTGTTTGGGAGGGGGGGGGGTGAAAGAATTGGCGGGACCAAATATAGTTCAACCGAGTCATCCGCTGAAGGGCTGTGATCGTGATTGTCTGAGAGTTTGGGTATAATAAACACACACATCGGAAATCTGCGCCCCAGATTCCTCAAAAAGAAATTGAAAATTGGATTTGTTCAAAAACGTACTCTCCTTTAGTTTAAATGACCAATGACAACCATTGTGTGATAGCTGAACAATATAAGTGAAAGCTCATCCAATAGAACTGAAAAGTTAGGAGGAGTATACTTGGGGTATCCAAAGCAAATCCATCTCATCACTCTACACAACGCTATCTACATAGACGACATTATGTATGTAGAAATACTTCTCGGTGGCAAGCCAACCCCGCCAAGCTTGGACACCTGTGAGGAAAAACATTCAAGAGGCGGGAATTGCTCAAATTTCCCTTATTTGAAGAGTGTCATTGCTATTGGGGGTTTCTCAGTCGTAGATAAGGAAGGCCTTTCCCTTTTTCAAAAGGGAACAATCTTAATCAGCTTCTGAAAGTCATCGTTTGTTTTTAGGCACACTAACGTCCGTTTTTTGGGATAGAAGGCGCTGTGGAGGTATAACCGAAAATACTGTAGTCTTCCAAGTCGCAGAAGTTGCTTCTCCGTAGAAGTACTGAAAAACAAACGATTGGAATTGACAAGCTTCTTTCTGACCGCTGTAACTGCTATATTTTTAATGGATAGAACCCTAAAAACATGAACTGAAGATTATTCAGTCTGTTTAGATGCGATATGGATGCATTCTGTTTGAAGAGTTGCCTTCTGTTTAATATATCATTCGAGTGAATCTCCGAGTCCCGATTTAATCATGTAGAGAAAAGTGGCACTGTGCGTTAACCTACAGCGGTCATGGACGGAAAAGTTTAATTTACGGTGATACACATCGTTTTCTTCAAGTTGATTTATTCAGTGAGAACAAGTGATTTCAGCAGAAGGAAATTTTAAAACAATGGAATTTTTATATGTAGAACATTTTTGCATCATGAAATGGGAACAAAAATTTTGAAGTTTTTTGACAGATTTCCCAAGGGTACCCATGGGAAAAAATTGAAATTTTTTTTTTACTTGACTAAACCAATAAATGGCACATGTAAAGTTTTCCATTGTTCATGATTTCATTCTTGTGAAATCTTATCTTCTGAATTATTAAAGGCATTCAACAGTTACTGGGTAGTGAGTGAACACCTTTTTCACATTATCATAAACGTTGAATTCTGAATTGGAACACTAGCGTATACAAGTTGCAACTTACAATATAGAAGAGTTCATAATTTCGACCTTCAGCTGTTACAAGAAACGCTTGAACTTCCCGACGAATCCCAGTTTTTCTGTGTAACCTACCTTCAACACAGAATTAATACTGACAACACATAAAATCACCTACCATTAAAGCTAGTAATCACACAAATCGGCTAAAAGCTTCGCGATAATAAATCTGGGAAGTTTGAGAAGAGACCCTTCTTAAACTGCACACGACTTTCTAACGACAAGGGTTACAATATGGAGCCAACATTATGACAGCCGATCAAAACTATGGCCAGCGTATTGCGGAACTGAATGCCCACCAAATGCTGAAACAAGTCTAATCTGAAACTAAACTGAAATCAACGCTATCCCTCCCTCTAAAATGTCCACTCACCTTTAATATGACACATGAAATTCACCCTGAACCAGTATAAACAGTGGAAGAAGTAGGGACCCAGAATACCCAATGTGGATGCTCGAAGGAATCTAAACTTCATCTGTGAAACCACTTATTTTTGTGACGTGGACGCTTCCCCTACCCATCGTGACTTCCCCCTCTACACATCGATATCGAAAGGTATTCCAGATAAACCCGCGAGCTTAAAATCAACATGAAACGACCCTTTAGATAAAAATATGTGAAACTGAAATAAAACGCCCCCCCCCCCCCCCCTGCACCCAACCTTTCAAACGCATACTTTGAGAGCATGCTGTTCGTAAATGACAGACTCTAGCACATGGAATCATGAGACCGGTCCATCGCCCCTGTTTAGCTCCAAACGTTGTCTAACTTATAAGCAAAGCCATTATACCTGTCATTCTGTGAAATTAAATCTTTCAGCTCAAAATACACCGAATATTTAAAGTTTGTTGTGGTGGAATGCACTTGTTTGCTTATTATTGGGGTATCGCGACTCTTCCAACAACCTGATTTGAATTGTGTCGGGTGAAAGAGGACGGATAGCGCAGAGAGAACCATCTTGCAGCAGCTATCTACTTCCGTACTTCCAAATTTACTAAACCGACACACGCAAGGCTAGCAACTGTTGAAGGCAAGTGTATCATTAAAGTGTTGTACGCATTTGCACAATGCTCCAAAGCGCTCCCACTTGGACTGCTGAAATTAAGGTCCCCCACTACTGACATAACGGAGATGACATGCATTGCTTATGGTGGTAATAAAACAGTGTCAGTGCATATACTCTTTTAGTTCGTCACAAGGGTTATTTATGAGGCACAGTAAACAATATTCGCAATCTTTTATTTCAATGAAACATTAAATCTGGCAGACGGTGGTGCTGAACAGACAAAAAAAACATCAACAGGCAGTCATGTTCATCTCGTTATTTGACTTTTAATATTTGCAACGTAATAGCGTCCCTAATTATACAATATGACCCAAAGAGAAATGGTCTGTCTGTTTTGGGCAATTGGTTGTTTCCCCAACATTTTTGTTTAAATATACTGATTGTGGAGGATCCCAGCCTTTCGACCAGCTAATTTGCGAAAACATGCACCAAACATGAAGATGCAACTAGAACAAAGCGAAAATTGCATGTGTTAGGATAATGAATAAATTCTAAGAAGCGGTGGGTTTTGAACTCACGTCGCATTGACAACGCACGTTTCACTCAGCTAAGTGAACGCCTGAACTTACTGAGCTACAGCCCGATTTGTTCTCCTGTGGCAAAACATTAAATAAATAGAGAACTTTAAATCGTAATACCTCCTTCATTATGTTTCCAGAGGAGATAATAACGCCCATTTTCGAGTACATGAGCGGTGTTGGAAAAACTATGCTAGCTTTTAATAAAAATCGACAGAAACAAAGCTGTGATAGCTTACAATTTTAACCAGCGTAATGACTGAGCAGACGATTTTTTGAGAGAGGGGAGGTCTGTTCAGTCATCCATACCGGACAAACCTCGTCCTTAGATTCAGAGTTACCTTAAATAGTAACAACTGACTGATGTTGGCACTTATTTGTTACAAAATCTCATCGCCCGGGGCCAAAATTTGAACACAAATATCCCCAAAAAGAATGAAAATGAAGTGCAGATGTTCCGAGCCAAAATCCAGAACATCTCAATAAAGAGAAAGACCCTTTTTACCCATTAAAAATTTTGTTTATAAAAAAGCGCATTTTCGAAAATTTGTGAAATTTTACCAAATTGACAGTCATTTTTTCCCCCTGTCCATATTCTTGTCCAAACATCCAAACTATTCTCAGTCACGCTACGCATGTTTCTAGAGTACAGAATCGCCCATATATCAATTTCATTGAGATTTCTGAATATGCGTGGGCACTCTCTTGTAGGGAGCACAACTTTTTGGAAAAGCCGTTTCAAAGTTCCAAAGACTCAGCAATGAACCACCATCTAATTGTTTAGTGTTATTTGAGATCACACCCACCCAGTATTCATGCCTAAACCATTGCTACAAAACATAACAAAATGAAGTTTAGCTTATTTTGTACAATTACGTTGTCCCTTCAGAGAAGTAACAGAAGTAACACACGGTGCGTTGGCCACAGGGTAATATTTAAGCAGTAAAGCATAACGTGTCCACCACCAGTTAACAACACTACTGTAGTTTCCAGACCGCATCAAATATACACTCGCGTGCACTCTTATAAACACAGACGCATCAGCTGTTGAGTAAATGCTCTCCTCCGTCGCTAGCTTATATATGTGTGTGTGTGTTTTGTTTGGGAGGGGGGGGGGTGAAAGAATTGGCGGGACCAAATATAGTTCAACCGAGTCATCCGCTGAAGGGCTGTGATCGTGATTGTCTGAGAGTTTGGGTATAATAAACACACACATCGGAAATCTGCGCCCCAGATTCCTCAAAAAGAAATTGAAAATTGGATTTGTTCAAAAACGTACTCTCCTTTAGTTTAAATGACCAATGACAACCATTGTGTGATAGCTGAACAATATAAGTGAAAGCTCATCCAATAGAACTGAAAAGTTAGGAGGAGTATACTTGGGGTATCCAAAGCAAATCCATCTCATCACTCTACACAACGCTATCTACATAGACGACATTATGTATGTAGAAATACTTCTCGGTGGCAAGCCAACCCCGCCAAGCTTGGACACCTGTGAGGAAAAACATTCAAGAGGCGGGAATTGCTCAAATTTCCCTTATTTGAAGAGTGTCATTGCTATTGGGGGTTTCTCAGTCGTAGATAAGGAAGGCCTTTCCCTTTTTCAAAAGGGAACAATCTTAATCAGCTTCTGAAAGTCATCGTTTGTTTTTAGGCACACTAACGTCCGTTTTTTGGGATAGAAGGCGCTGTGGAGGTATAACCGAAAATACTGTAGTCTTCCAAGTCGCAGAAGTTGCTTCTCCGTAGAAGTACTGAAAAACAAACGATTGGAATTGACAAGCTTCTTTCTGACCGCTGTAACTGCTATATTTTTAATGGATAGAACCCTAAAAACATGAACTGAAGATTATTCAGTCTGTTTAGATGCGATATGGATGCATTCTGTTTGAAGAGTTGCCTTCTGTTTAATATATCATTCGAGTGAATCTCCGAGTCCCGATTTAATCATGTAGAGAAAAGTGGCACTGTGCGTTAACCTACAGCGGTCATGGACGGAAAAGTTTAATTTACGGTGATACACATCGTTTTCTTCAAGTTGATTTATTCAGTGAGAACAAGTGATTTCAGCAGAAGGAAATTTTAAAACAATGGAATTTTTATATGTAGAACATTTTTGCATCATGAAATGGGAACAAAAATTTTGAAGTTTTTTGACAGATTTCCCAAGGGTACCCATGGGAAAAAATTGAAATTTTTTTTTTACTTGACTAAACCAATAAATGGCACATGTAAAGTTTTCCATTGTTCATGATTTCATTCTTGTGAAATCTTATCTTCTGAATTATTAAAGGCATTCAACAGTTACTGGGTAGTGAGTGAACACCTTTTTCACATTATCATAAACGTTGAATTCTGAATTGGAACACTAGCGTATACAAGTTGCAACTTACAATATAGAAGAGTTCATAATTTCGACCTTCAGCTGTTACAAGAAACGCTTGAACTTCCCGACGAATCCCAGTTTTTCTGTGTAACCTACCTTCAACACAGAATTAATACTGACAACACATAAAATCACCTACCATTAAAGCTAGTAATCACACAAATCGGCTAAAAGCTTCGCGATAATAAATCTGGGAAGTTTGAGAAGAGACCCTTCTTAAACTGCACACGACTTTCTAACGACAAGGGTTACAATATGGAGCCAACATTATGACAGCCGATCAAAACTATGGCCAGCGTATTGCGGAACTGAATGCCCACCAAATGCTGAAACAAGTCTAATCTGAAACTAAACTGAAATCAACGCTATCCCTCCCTCTAAAATGTCCACTCACCTTTAATATGACACATGAAATTCACCCTGAACCAGTATAAACAGTGGAAGAAGTAGGGACCCAGAATACCCAATGTGGATGCTCGAAGGAATCTAAACTTCATCTGTGAAACCACTTATTTTTGTGACGTGGACGCTTCCCCTACCCATCGTGACTTCCCCCTCTACACATCGATATCGAAAGGTATTCCAGATAAACCCGCGAGCTTAAAATCAACATGAAACGACCCTTTAGATAAAAATATGTGAAACTGAAATAAAACGCCCCCCCCCCCCCCCTGCACCCAACCTTTCAAACGCATACTTTGAGAGCATGCTGTTCGTAAATGACAGACTCTAGCACATGGAATCATGAGACCGGTCCATCGCCCCTGTTTAGCTCCAAACGTTGTCTAACTTATAAGCAAAGCCATTATACCTGTCTTTCTGTGAAATTAAATCTTTCAGCTCAAAATACACCGAATATTTAAAGTTTGTTGTGGTGGAATGCACTTGTTTGCTTATTATTGGGGTATCGCGACTCTTCCAACAACCTGATTTGAATTGTGTCGGGTGAAAGAGGACGGATAGCGCAGAGAGAACCATCTTGCAGCAGCTATCTACTTCCGTACTTCCAAATTTACTAAACCGACACACGCAAGGCTAGCAACTGTTGAAGGCAAGTGTATCATTAAAGTGTTGTACGCATTTGCACAATGCTCCAAAGCGCTCCCACTTGGACTGCTGAAATTAAGGTCCCCCACTACTGACATAACGGAGATGACATGCATTGCTTATGGTGGTAATAAAACAGTGTCAGTGCATATACTCTTTTAGTTCGTCACAAGGGTTATTTATGAGGCACAGTAAACAATATTCGCAATCTTTTATTTCAATGAAACATTAAATCTGGCAGACGGTGGTGCTGAACAGACAAAAAAAACATCAACAGGCAGTCATGTTCATCTCGTTATTTGACTTTTAATATTTGCAACGTAATAGCGTCCCTAATTATACAATATGACCCAAAGAGAAATGGTCTGTCTGTTTTGGGCAATTGGTTGTTTCCCCAACATTTTTGTTTAAATATACTGATTGTGGAGGATCCCAGCCTTTCGACCAGCTAATTTGCGAAAACATGCACCAAACATGAAGATGCAACTAGAACAAAGCGAAAATTGCATGTGTTAGGATAATGAATAAATTCTAAGAAGCGGTGGGTTTTGAACTCACGTCGCATTGACAACGCACGTTTCACTCAGCTAAGTGAACGCCTGAACTTACTGAGCTACAGCCCGATTTGTTCTCCTGTGGCAAAACATTAAATAAATAGAGAACTTTAAATCGTAATACCTCCTTCATTATGTTTCCAGAGGAGATAATAACGCCCATTTTCGAGTACATGAGCGGTGTTGGAAAAACTATGCTAGCTTTTAATAAAAATCGACAGAAACAAAGCTGTGATAGCTTACAATTTTAACCAGCGTAATGACTGAGCAGACGATTTTTTGAGAGAGGGGAGGTCTGTTCAGTCATCCATACCGGACAAACCTCGTCCTTAGATTCAGAGTTACCTTAAATAGTAACAACTGACTGATGTTGGCACTTATTTGTTACAAAATCTCATCGCCCGGGGCCAAAATTTGAACACAAATATCCCCAAAAAGAATGAAAATGAAGTGCAGATGTTCCGAGCCAAAATCCAGAACATCTCAATAAAGAGAAAGACCCTTTTTACCCATTAAAAATTTTGTTTATAAAAAAGCGCATTTTCGAAAATTTGTGAAATTTTACCAAATTGACAGTCATTTTTTCCCCCTGTCCATATTCTTGTCCAAACATCCAAACTATTCTCAGTCACGCTACGCATGTTTCTAGAGTACAGAATCGCCCATATATCAATTTCATTGAGATTTCTGAATATGCGTGGGCACTCTCTTGTAGGGAGCACAACTTTTTGGAAAAGCCGTTTCAAAGTTCCAAAGACTCAGCAATGAACCACCATCTAATTGTTTAGTGTTATTTGAGATCACACCCACCCAGTATTCATGCCTAAACCATTGCTACAAAACATAACAAAATGAAGTTTAGCTTATTTTGTACAATTACGTTGTCCCTTCAGAGAAGTAACAGAAGTAACACACGGTGCGTTGGCCACAGGGTAATATTTAAGCAGTAAAGCATAACGTGTCCACCACCAGTTAACAACACTACTGTAGTTTCCAGACCGCATCAAATATACACTCGCGTGCACTCTTATAAACACAGACGCATCAGCTGTTGAGTAAATGCTCTCCTCCGTCGCTAGCTTATATATGTGTGTGAGTGTTTTGTTTGGGAGGGGGGGGGGGGTGAAAGAATTGGCGGGACCAAATATAGTTCAACCGAGTCATCCGCTGAAGGGCTGTGATCGTGATTGTCTGAGAGTTTGGGTATAATAAACACACACATCGGAAATCTGCGCCCCAGATTCCTCAAAAAGAAATTGAAAATTGGATTTGTTCAAAAACGTACTCTCCTTTAGTTTAAATGACCAATGACAACCATTGTGTGATAGCTGAACAATATAAGTGAAAGCTCATCCAATAGAACTGAAAAGTTAGGAGGAGTATACTTGGGGTATCCAAAGCAAATCCATCTCATCACTCTACACAACGCTATCTACATAGACGACATTATGTATGTAGAAATACTTCTCGGTGGCAAGCCAACCCCGCCAAGCTTGGACACCTGTGAGGAAAAACATTCAAGAGGCGGGAATTGCTCAAATTTCCCTTATTTGAAGAGTGTCATTGCTATTGGGGGTTTCTCAGTCGTAGATAAGGAAGGCCTTTCCCTTTTTCAAAAGGGAACAATCTTAATCAGCTTCTGAAAGTCATCGTTTGTTTTTAGGCACACTAACGTCCGTTTTTTGGGATAGAAGGCGCTGTGGAGGTATAACCGAAAATACTGTAGTCTTCCAAGTCGCAGAAGTTGCTTCTCCGTAGAAGTACTGAAAAACAAACGATTGGAATTGACAAGCTTCTTTCTGACCGCTGTAACTGCTATATTTTTAATGGATAGAACCCTAAAAACATGAACTGAAGATTATTCAGTCTGTTTAGATGCGATATGGATGCATTCTGTTTGAAGAGTTGCCTTCTGTTTAATATATCATTCGAGTGAATCTCCGAGTCCCGATTTAATCATGTAGAGAAAAGTGGCACTGTGCGTTAACCTACAGCGGTCATGGACGGAAAAGTTTAATTTACGGTGATACACATCGTTTTCTTCAAGTTGATTTATTCAGTGAGAACAAGTGATTTCAGCAGAAGGAAATTTTAAAACAATGGAATTTTTATATGTAGAACATTTTTGCATCATGAAATGGGAACAAAAATTTTGAAGTTTTTTGACAGATTTCCCAAGGGTACCCATGGGAAAAAATTGAAATTTTTTTTTTACTTGACTAAACCAATAAATGGCACATGTAAAGTTTTCCATTGTTCATGATTTCATTCTTGTGAAATCTTATCTTCTGAATTATTAAAGGCATTCAACAGTTACTGGGTAGTGAGTGAACACCTTTTTCACATTATCATAAACGTTGAATTCTGAATTGGAACACTAGCGTATACAAGTTGCAACTTACAATATAGAAGAGTTCATAATTTCGACCTTCAGCTGTTACAAGAAACGCTTGAACTTCCCGACGAATCCCAGTTTTTCTGTGTAACCTACCTTCAACACAGAATTAATACTGACAACACATAAAATCACCTACCATTAAAGCTAGTAATCACACAAATCGGCTAAAAGCTTCGCGATAATAAATCTGGGAAGTTTGAGAAGAGACCCTTCTTAAACTGCACACGACTTTCTAACGACAAGGGTTACAATATGGAGCCAACATTATGACAGCCGATCAAAACTATGGCCAGCGTATTGCGGAACTGAATGCCCACCAAATGCTGAAACAAGTCTAATCTGAAACTAAACTGAAATCAACGCTATCCCTCCCTCTAAAATGTCCACTCACCTTTAATATGACACATGAAATTCACCCTGAACCAGTATAAACAGTGGAAGAAGTAGGGACCCAGAATACCCAATGTGGATGCTCGAAGGAATCTAAACTTCATCTGTGAAACCACTTATTTTTGTGACGTGGACGCTTCCCCTACCCATCGTGACTTCCCCCTCTACACATCGATATCGAAAGGTATTCCAGATAAACCCGCGAGCTTAAAATCAACATGAAACGACCCTTTAGATAAAAATATGTGAAACTGAAATAAAACGCCCCCCCCCCCCCCCTGCACCCAACCTTTCAAACGCATACTTTGAGAGCATGCTGTTCGTAAATGACAGACTCTAGCACATGGAATCATGAGACCGGTCCATCGCCCCTGTTTAGCTCCAAACGTTGTCTAACTTATAAGCAAAGCCATTATACCTGTCTTTCTGTGAAATTAAATCTTTCAGCTCAAAATACACCGAATATTTAAAGTTTGTTGTGGTGGAATGCACTTGTTTGCTTATTATTGGGGTATCGCGACTCTTCCAACAACCTGATTTGAATTGTGTCGGGTGAAAGAGGACGGATAGCGCAGAGAGAACCATCTTGCAGCAGCTATCTACTTCCGTACTTCCAAATTTACTAAACCGACACACGCAAGGCTAGCAACTGTTGAAGGCAAGTGTATCATTAAAGTGTTGTACGCATTTGCACAATGCTCCAAAGCGCTCCCACTTGGACTGCTGAAATTAAGGTCCCCCACTACTGACATAACGAAGATGACATGCATTGCTTATGGTGGTAATAAAACAGTGTCAGTGCATATACTCTTTTAGTTCGTCACAAGGGTTATTTATGAGGCACAGTAAACAATATTCGCAATCTTTTATTTCAATGAAACATTAAATCTGGCAGACGGTGGTGCTGAACAGACAAAAAAAACATCAACAGGCAGTCATGTTCATCTCGTTATTTGACTTTTAATATTTGCAACGTAATAGCGTCCCTAATTATACAATATGACCCAAAGAGAAATGGTCTGTCTGTTTTGGGCAATTGGTTGTTTCCCCAACATTTTTGTTTAAATATACTGATTGTGGAGGATCCCAGCCTTTCGACCAGCTAATTTGCGAAAACATGCACCAAACATGAAGATGCAACTAGAACAAAGCGAAAATTGCATGTGTTAGGATAATGAATAAATTCTAAGAAGCGGTGGGTTTTGAACTCACGTCGCATTGACAACGCACGTTTCACTCAGCTAAGTGAACGCCTGAACTTACTGAGCTACAGCCCGATTTGTTCTCCTGTGGCAAAACATTAAATAAATAGAGAACTTTAAATCGTAATACCTCCTTCATTATGTTTCCAGAGGAGATAATAACGCCCATTTTCGAGTACATGAGCGGTGTTGGAAAAACTATGCTAGCTTTTAATAAAAATCGACAGAAACAAAGCTGTGATAGCTTACAATTTTAACCAGCGTAATGACTGAGCAGACGATTTTTTGAGAGAGGGGAGGTCTGTTCAGTCATCCATACCGGACAAACCTCGTCCTTAGATTCAGAGTTACCTTAAATAGTAACAACTGACTGATGTTGGCACTTATTTGTTACAAAATCTCATCGCCCGGGGCCAAAATTTGAACACAAATATCCCCAAAAAGAATGAAAATGAAGTGCAGATGTTCCGAGCCAAAATCCAGAACATCTCAATAAAGAGAAAGACCCTTTTTACCCATTAAAAATTTTGTTTATAAAAAAGCGCATTTTCGAAAATTTGTGAAATTTTACCAAATTGACAGTCATTTTTTCCCCCTGTCCATATTCTTGTCCAAACATCCAAACTATTCTCAGTCACGCTACGCATGTTTCTAGAGTACAGAATCGCCCATATATCAATTTCATTGAGATTTCTGAATATGCGTGGGCACTCTCTTGTAGGGAGCACAACTTTTTGGAAAAGCCGTTTCAAAGTTCCAAAGACTCAGCAATGAACCACCATCTAATTGTTTAGTGTTATTTGAGATCACACCCACCCAGTATTCATGCCTAAACCATTGCTACAAAACATAACAAAATGAAGTTTAGCTTATTTTGTACAATTACGTTGTCCCTTCAGAGAAGTAACAGAAGTAACACACGGTGCGTTGGCCACAGGGTAATATTTAAGCAGTAAAGCATAACGTGTCCACCACCAGTTAACAACACTACTGTAGTTTCCAGACCGCATCAAATATACACTCGCGTGCACTCTTATAAACACAGACGCATCAGCTGTTGAGTAAATGCTCTCCTCCGTCGCTAGCTTATATATGTGTGTGTGTGTTTTGTTTGGGAGGGGGGGGGGGGTGAAAGAATTGGCGGGACCAAATATAGTTCAACCGAGTCATCCGCTGAAGGGCTGTGATCGTGATTGTCTGAGAGTTTGGGTATAATAAACACACACATCGGAAATCTGCGCCCCAGATTCCTCAAAAAGAAATTGAAAATTGGATTTGTTCAAAAACGTACTCTCCTTTAGTTTAAATGACCAATGACAACCATTGTGTGATAGCTGAACAATATAAGTGAAAGCTCATCCAATAGAACTGAAAAGTTAGGAGGAGTATACTTGGGGTATCCAAAGCAAATCCATCTCATCACTCTACACAACGCTATCTACATAGACGACATTATGTATGTAGAAATACTTCTCGGTGGCAAGCCAACCCCGCCAAGCTTGGACACCTGTGAGGAAAAACATTCAAGAGGCGGGAATTGCTCAAATTTCCCTTATTTGAAGAGTGTCATTGCTATTGGGGGTTTCTCAGTCGTAGATAAGGAAGGCCTTTCCCTTTTTCAAAAGGGAACAATCTTAATCAGCTTCTGAAAGTCATCGTTTGTTTTTAGGCACACTAACGTCCGTTTTTTGGGATAGAAGGCGCTGTGGAGGTATAACCGAAAATACTGTAGTCTTCCAAGTCGCAGAAGTTGCTTCTCCGTAGAAGTACTGAAAAACAAACGATTGGAATTGACAAGCTTCTTTCTGACCGCTGTAACTGCTATATTTTTAATGGATAGAACCCTAAAAACATGAACTGAAGATTATTCAGTCTGTTTAGATGCGATATGGATGCATTCTGTTTGAAGAGTTGCCTTCTGTTTAATATATCATTCGAGTGAATCTCCGAGTCCCGATTTAATCATGTAGAGAAAAGTGGCACTGTGCGTTAACCTACAGCGGTCATGGACGGAAAAGTTTAATTTACGGTGATACACATCGTTTTCTTCAAGTTGATTTATTCAGTGAGAACAAGTGATTTCAGCAGAAGGAAATTTTAAAACAATGGAATTTTTATATGTAGAACATTTTTGCATCATGAAATGGGAACAAAAATTTTGAAGTTTTTTGACAGATTTCCCAAGGGTACCCATGGGAAAAAATTGAAATTTTTTTTTTACTTGACTAAACCAATAAATGGCACATGTAAAGTTTTCCATTGTTCATGATTTCATTCTTGTGAAATCTTATCTTCTGAATTATTAAAGGCATTCAACAGTTACTGGGTAGTGAGTGAACACCTTTTTCACATTATCATAAACGTTGAATTCTGAATTGGAACACTAGCGTATACAAGTTGCAACTTACAATATAGAAGAGTTCATAATTTCGACCTTCAGCTGTTACAAGAAACGCTTGAACTTCCCGACGAATCCCAGTTTTTCTGTGTAACCTACCTTCAACACAGAATTAATACTGACAACACATAAAATCACCTACCATTAAAGCTAGTAATCACACAAATCGGCTAAAAGCTTCGCGATAATAAATCTGGGAAGTTTGAGAAGAGACCCTTCTTAAACTGCACACGACTTTCTAACGACAAGGGTTACAATATGGAGCCAACATTATGACAGCCGATCAAAACTATGGCCAGCGTATTGCGGAACTGAATGCCCACCAAATGCTGAAACAAGTCTAATCTGAAACTAAACTGAAATCAACGCTATCCCTCCCTCTAAAATGTCCACTCACCTTTAATATGACACATGAAATTCACCCTGAACCAGTATAAACAGTGGAAGAAGTAGGGACCCAGAATACCCAATGTGGATGCTCGAAGGAATCTAAACTTCATCTGTGAAACCACTTATTTTTGTGACGTGGACGCTTCCCCTACCCATCGTGACTTCCCCCTCTACACATCGATATCGAAAGGTATTCCAGATAAACCCGCGAGCTTAAAATCAACATGAAACGACCCTTTAGATAAAAATATGTGAAACTGAAATAAAACGCCCCCCCCCCCCCCCTGCACCCAACCTTTCAAACGCATACTTTGAGAGCATGCTGTTCGTAAATGACAGACTCTAGCACATGGAATCATGAGACCGGTCCATCGCCCCTGTTTAGCTCCAAACGTTGTCTAACTTATAAGCAAAGCCATTATACCTGTCTTTCTGTGAAATTAAATCTTTCAGCTCAAAATACACCGAATATTTAAAGTTTGTTGTGGTGGAATGCACTTGTTTGCTTATTATTGGGGTATCGCGACTCTTCCAACAACCTGATTTGAATTGTGTCGGGTGAAAGAGGACGGATAGCGCAGAGAGAACCATCTTGCAGCAGCTATCTACTTCCGTACTTCCAAATTTACTAAACCGACACACGCAAGGCTAGCAACTGTTGAAGGCAAGTGTATCATTAAAGTGTTGTACGCATTTGCACAATGCTCCAAAGCGCTCCCACTTGGACTGCTGAAATTAAGGTCCCCCACTACTGACATAACGGAGATGACATGCATTGCTTATGGTGGTAATAAAACAGTGTCAGTGCATATACTCTTTTAGTTCGTCACAAGGGTTATTTATGAGGCACAGTAAACAATATTCGCAATCTTTTATTTCAATGAAACATTAAATCTGGCAGACGGTGGTGCTGAACAGACAAAAAAAACATCAACAGGCAGTCATGTTCATCTCGTTATTTGACTTTTAATATTTGCAACGTAATAGCGTCCCTAATTATACAATATGACCCAAAGAGAAATGGTCTGTCTGTTTTGGGCAATTGGTTGTTTCCCCAACATTTTTGTTTAAATATACTGATTGTGGAGGATCCCAGCCTTTCGACCAGCTAATTTGCGAAAACATGCACCAAACATGAAGATGCAACTAGAACAAAGCGAAAATTGCATGTGTTAGGATAATGAATAAATTCTAAGAAGCGGTGGGTTTTGAACTCACGTCGCATTGACAACGCACGTTTCACTCAGCTAAGTGAACGCCTGAACTTACTGAGCTACAGCCCGATTTGTTCTCCTGTGGCAAAACATTAAATAAATAGAGAACTTTAAATCGTAATACCTCCTTCATTATGTTTCCAGAGGAGATAATAACGCCCATTTTCGAGTACATGAGCGGTGTTGGAAAAACTATGCTAGCTTTTAATAAAAATCGACAGAAACAAAGCTGTGATAGCTTACAATTTTAACCAGCGTAATGACTGAGCAGACGATTTTTTGAGAGAGGGGAGGTCTGTTCAGTCATCCATACCGGACAAACCTCGTCCTTAGATTCAGAGTTACCTTAAATAGTAACAACTGACTGATGTTGGCACTTATTTGTTACAAAATCTCATCGCCCGGGGCCAAAATTTGAACACAAATATCCCCAAAAAGAATGAAAATGAAGTGCAGATGTTCCGAGCCAAAATCCAGAACATCTCAATAAAGAGAAAGACCCTTTTTACCCATTAAAAATTTTGTTTATAAAAAAGCGCATTTTCGAAAATTTGTGAAATTTTACCAAATTGACAGTCATTTTTTCCCCCTGTCCATATTCTTGTCCAAACATCCAAACTATTCTCAGTCACGCTACGCATGTTTCTAGAGTACAGAATCGCCCATATATCAATTTCATTGAGATTTCTGAATATGCGTGGGCACTCTCTTGTAGGGAGCACAACTTTTTGGAAAAGCCGTTTCAAAGTTCCAAAGACTCAGCAATGAACCACCATCTAATTGTTTAGTGTTATTTGAGATCACACCCACCCAGTATTCATGCCTAAACCATTGCTACAAAACATAACAAAATGAAGTTTAGCTTATTTTGTACAATTACGTTGTCCCTTCAGAGAAGTAACAGAAGTAACACACGGTGCGTTGGCCACAGGGTAATATTTAAGCAGTAAAGCATAACGTGTCCACCACCAGTTAACAACACTACTGTAGTTTCCAGACCGCATCAAATATACACTCGCGTGCACTCTTATAAACACAGACGCATCAGCTGTTGAGTAAATGCTCTCCTCCGTCGCTAGCTTATATATGTGTGTGTGTGTTTTGTTTGGGAGGGGGGGGGGGGTGAAAGAATTGGCGGGACCAAATATAGTTCAACCGAGTCATCCGCTGAAGGGCTGTGATCGTGATTGTCTGAGAGTTTGGGTATAATAAACACACACATCGGAAATCTGCGCCCCAGATTCCTCAAAAAGAAATTGAAAATTGGATTTGTTCAAAAACGTACTCTCCTTTAGTTTAAATGACCAATGACAACCATTGTGTGATAGCTGAACAATATAAGTGAAAGCTCATCCAATAGAACTGAAAAGTTAGGAGGAGTATACTTGGGGTATCCAAAGCAAATCCATCTCATCACTCTACACAACGCTATCTACATAGACGACATTATGTATGTAGAAATACTTCTCGGTGGCAAGCCAACCCCGCCAAGCTTGGACACCTGTGAGGAAAAACATTCAAGAGGCGGGAATTGCTCAAATTTCCCTTATTTGAAGAGTGTCATTGCTATTGGGGGTTTCTCAGTCGTAGATAAGGAAGGCCTTTCCCTTTTTCAAAAGGGAACAATCTTAATCAGCTTCTGAAAGTCATCGTTTGTTTTTAGGCACACTAACGTCCGTTTTTTGGGATAGAAGGCGCTGTGGAGGTATAACCGAAAATACTGTAGTCTTCCAAGTCGCAGAAGTTGCTTCTCCGTAGAAGTACTGAAAAACAAACGATTGGAATTGACAAGCTTCTTTCTGACCGCTGTAACTGCTATATTTTTAATGGATAGAACCCTAAAAACATGAACTGAAGATTATTCAGTCTGTTTAGATGCGATATGGATGCATTCTGTTTGAAGAGTTGCCTTCTGTTTAATATATCATTCGAGTGAATCTCCGAGTCCCGATTTAATCATGTAGAGAAAAGTGGCACTGTGCGTTAACCTACAGCGGTCATGGACGGAAAAGTTTAATTTACGGTGATACACATCGTTTTCTTCAAGTTGATTTATTCAGTGAGAACAAGTGATTTCAGCAGAAGGAAATTTTAAAACAATGGAATTTTTATATGTAGAACATTTTTGCATCATGAAATGGGAACAAAAATTTTGAAGTTTTTTGACAGATTTCCCAAGGGTACCCATGGGAAAAAATTGAAATTTTTTTTTTACTTGACTAAACCAATAAATGGCACATGTAAAGTTTTCCATTGTTCATGATTTCATTCTTGTGAAATCTTATCTTCTGAATTATTAAAGGCATTCAACAGTTACTGGGTAGTGAGTGAACACCTTTTTCACATTATCATAAACGTTGAATTCTGAATTGGAACACTAGCGTATACAAGTTGCAACTTACAATATAGAAGAGTTCATAATTTCGACCTTCAGCTGTTACAAGAAACGCTTGAACTTCCCGACGAATCCCAGTTTTTCTGTGTAACCTACCTTCAACACAGAATTAATACTGACAACACATAAAATCACCTACCATTAAAGCTAGTAATCACACAAATCGGCTAAAAGCTTCGCGATAATAAATCTGGGAAGTTTGAGAAGAGACCCTTCTTAAACTGCACACGACTTTCTAACGACAAGGGTTACAATATGGAGCCAACATTATGACAGCCGATCAAAACTATGGCCAGCGTATTGCGGAACTGAATGCCCACCAAATGCTGAAACAAGTCTAATCTGAAACTAAACTGAAATCAACGCTATCCCTCCCTCTAAAATGTCCACTCACCTTTAATATGACACATGAAATTCACCCTGAACCAGTATAAACAGTGGAAGAAGTAGGGACCCAGAATACCCAATGTGGATGCTCGAAGGAATCTAAACTTCATCTGTGAAACCACTTATTTTTGTGACGTGGACGCTTCCCCTACCCATCGTGACTTCCCCCTCTACACATCGATATCGAAAGGTATTCCAGATAAACCCGCGAGCTTAAAATCAACATGAAACGACCCTTTAGATAAAAATATGTGAAACTGAAATAAAACGCCCCCCCCCCCCCCCCTGCACCCAACCTTTCAAACGCATACTTTGAGAGCATGCTGTTCGTAAATGACAGACTCTAGCACATGGAATCATGAGACCGGTCCATCGCCCCTGTTTAGCTCCAAACGTTGTCTAACTTATAAGCAAAGCCATTATACCTGTCTTTCTGTGAAATTAAATCTTTCAGCTCAAAATACACCGAATATTTAAAGTTTGTTGTGGTGGAATGCACTTGTTTGCTTATTATTGGGGTATCGCGACTCTTCCAACAACCTGATTTGAATTGTGTCGGGTGAAAGAGGACGGATAGCGCAGAGAGAACCATCTTGCAGCAGCTATCTACTTCCGTACTTCCAAATTTACTAAACCGACACACGCAAGGCTAGCAACTGTTGAAGGCAAGTGTATCATTAAAGTGTTGTACGCATTTGCACAATGCTCCAAAGCGCTCCCACTTGGACTGCTGAAATTAAGGTCCCCCACTACTGACATAACGGAGATGACATGCATTGCTTATGGTGGTAATAAAACAGTGTCAGTGCATATACTCTTTTAGTTCGTCACAAGGGTTATTTATGAGGCACAGTAAACAATATTCGCAATCTTTTATTTCAATGAAACATTAAATCTGGCAGACGGTGGTGCTGAACAGACAAAAAAAACATCAACAGGCAGTCATGTTCATCTCGTTATTTGACTTTTAATATTTGCAACGTAATAGCGTCCCTAATTATACAATATGACCCAAAGAGAAATGGTCTGTCTGTTTTGGGCAATTGGTTGTTTCCCCAACATTTTTGTTTAAATATACTGATTGTGGAGGATCCCAGCCTTTCGACCAGCTAATTTGCGAAAACATGCACCAAACATGAAGATGCAACTAGAACAAAGCGAAAATTGCATGTGTTAGGATAATGAATAAATTCTAAGAAGCGGTGGGTTTTGAACTCACGTCGCATTGACAACGCACGTTTCACTCAGCTAAGTGAACGCCTGAACTTACTGAGCTACAGCCCGATTTGTTCTCCTGTGGCAAAACATTAAATAAATAGAGAACTTTAAATCGTAATACCTCCTTCATTATGTTTCCAGAGGAGATAATAACGCCCATTTTCGAGTACATGAGCGGTGTTGGAAAAACTATGCTAGCTTTTAATAAAAATCGACAGAAACAAAGCTGTGATAGCTTACAATTTTAACCAGCGTAATGACTGAGCAGACGATTTTTTGAGAGAGGGGAGGTCTGTTCAGTCATCCATACCGGACAAACCTCGTCCTTAGATTCAGAGTTACCTTAAATAGTAACAACTGACTGATGTTGGCACTTATTTGTTACAAAATCTCATCGCCCGGGGCCAAAATTTGAACACAAATATCCCCAAAAA
>JAUFNR010000392.1:0-33922 GCA_031216915.1 Pictodentalium vernedei | reverse complement strand
GATCTTATTAAACGCATTTCAATCCCGCTTCAGCAGAGTTGCGAGGCAGGCCTCACACTGGAAACTTATTTTGTTTTCTGTTAAGGGATCGGTGTTCGTTCAGCTCAACCATTAATTCATTATCTTGGAGTCTGTTGAGGGTTTTGTTTTGTAGGCCTTTTAATCGCGTATCAATAGTTTCTATTTTTGCTAGCTCGTGAATTTCCTTTATCGGTGTCCATTTCTGTTTGCAAAGTGCCACACGCAGGGCATACTTTTGAACCCTCTGTAGCTTCTGAATGTTGGTTTTGCACAGGTCACTTGTTATTATGGCACTGTATTCTAGTACCGGGCGTATAAATGTTTTGTAGAGCTTGAGAACCACATCTTTGTTTGCTCCCCAATTTCTACCTCTGATCATCTTCAGAAAATTGATACGTTTAGTAGCTCTAACCGTAATGGAGTTTACATGACTGTTTATACTGAGATTGCTATCTAGGATAAATCCCAAAAATTTGGCCTCTTTATTTCCTTCTAATTTGTGATCGTATAACTGGAGATCTATAGTGGGTACTGTTTTTTTTCCTTTGCCTCTTGAAGAACGTAACTTTTTGAGTTTTGGCCGCATTGAGTTTGATGCGCCACAGGGCGCACCAGCTTTCAAGATCGCGAATGGTATCCTGTAGACGATTTTTAATTATGTTTCAGGACTTGCTGGCCACCCAAATGCCTCTGTCGTCTGAGAACTGCGATAGTTCAACACAGTTTTTCCCTACTTTTTCTGTGTCATTCACATATATTATGAAAAGAAGCGGACTTAGAACCGACTTAGAACCGACCCTTGTGGTGTTCCAGCTTCGAGTATTACTTCCTCTGACATCTCGCGATTAACCCTCACCTTGATTTTTCGGTCAGTTAGAAATGATGATATGATCCTCAGAATTTTAGTGGGTAATCCCATTTTCGCTAGTTTATATCTCACGAGTAGGTAATAAAGGCCGATTCAAACACAGATGACGATGTACGTGTACATGTACACGTACATCGATGTACACCTCCATAGGATTTAGTGGGGAGCGCGGTGGCTCAGTAGGTAGAGGTGCAGGCTGCAAGCCGAAAGGTCCTCGGTTCGAATCCCACCTGCTGCAACCGCGTTGTGTCCTTGGGCAAGACACTTCATCTCCATTGCCCGCGTGGGGGCACGATGACGCCGTGTACTAAGGCGTACTGCACGTCGATGGTACGCATGTCTTCAACCAATCTAACCCTGCCTGTGCTGCAGTGCGGAGTTGCGATGTTGGGGAGCTGGCAGCTGCTTGTCGTTGCTCGGTGGTTCTCTCCGGGTACTCCGGCTTCCTCCACCCGTAAAACTGTCACGGTCATGATTAGCCATTGTGCATAAATATGTGACCTTAAAACATCAATAAATAAATAAATAGGATTTAGTGTTAAAATCGTGTACAGTTACACGATTTTAACGTTTTTTAGGGTGTTTTAGAATCGGCTTTGCCGATTCAAAATCACTGGATTGTATCCAAGAGTGAAAAAAAGCATGAAATTTTACGTATGTGTACGTGTAGCATTTTGTCTTTGAATCGGCAAATGGGTTTCCCCCATAGGATTCAGTGTTAAATTGCGAGCAAAAAACGTTTTGTCGTTTCTAAATCATCATCTTGCTGATTCTAAATCATCCGCGACTGTACACAATTTTAACACTGAAACCCTATGGAGGCGTACACGGAAATCCATTTGTGGATTTTTACGTCGGAAATCGAATCGTGTACGGTACACGGAAAAGAGGTGTTTCTGATCCGGCAAACCCACTGTCACGTTTCCTGAAGTAAAACTAACACATGTTATTGTTGTGACTGAATGAGGTTTTCGTTCAAAAGAGTAGACTATAAATATGAGCGTTAGTTTTAAAAAGGAGTTGCGTGAATGAAAGGCATCCGTTCAAAAAGAGTCGACTATAAAATATGATCTGTAAAAATAGACATTCGTGTTTTGTTTCGATGTAACGAAAGGAAATTGAGTTTAGAGACAATTAGGGAAAAGAATCAGAGGTAAAAAAATCATTTTCACGTTTGTTACTATTAATTCTTGTTAAGTAATCTTAATAAACACTTAATGGAATGTTTGAATAATGTTATAATAAAACGCATTTTCCACTCAATTAGGTTTGAGTGGTAAATTTTTAATATATTCATGATAACGATCAGAGGGATTTGAATGAATGAATGAATGAATGAATGAATTCCTTTAACGTTAAATTAGGAAATCCAGTTTCTTTTATGTGCTAGAATGTTTTAACTGTCATCAAAAGTTCTCTCTTAATTCGACACTGAGTGAATGGTTTTTTGATACGTGAATGGAATTCCTTTTAACAAACGTAAATTACTCTCAAAATGCGTTAAATCAGAAACCGGTTTGTCATGTACTGATTAAAACGTTTTTTAAACTTTTCCCATTTCAATCAATACTGAGTTGAGATGTGAATTTTTTAGTTATTATATTAAAGACAGAAAGATTTTTATTAACTTAAAACATAAAAATATAATTATACATTTAATTTTGAAAATAATAAAATAACTCGCATTAGCATACTGAAAGGAACATTAACAATTAAAAAAACGAAAAATGTTTTTACAGATGGATTCTAGACGTCGAAATAAAATTTTAGACGAGTATGAACGTGCTAAGAAGGTCATTCAGTCGGCTGACAGAAGCAGACGTCTTGGTGAGATTGAACTCAAACGCGAAGCCACAAAAATATTTAAACCCGTGACGGAGGGTCAAGAGCGAAGCAGGAAGGAGGTAGTCGAAGAATTGAGACCCATAAAAGAGAGTTCTTTGAGAATGGGTTCGTTGCCCGGTAGTTTTGGAAATCGGAATTCCATTCAATCTACACCGGATTACGTTCCCACAGGAATTCAAACAGAGAGCGAGACCGACACCGATACAGCTTCGACTATCACCACTGATAGCGTCGCATCGTCTGATGATGGCGGTAAGAGATTGTATTGATTTTATAAGAATTCGGACAATAATACTTTATTGGAGACACAGAAGTAGAAATAGACGATGATGAATTGATCATGGGTTCGAACAGATACGAATTGACTGGTGGACTGCGCAGATTGCTCCTTTACGACAAGCCTAGTGATTACACGGAACAGGATTTCAACAATTACGGCGACATTCTGGTTCAGATCCACGCCATGAAGAGAAATAATGATGCCAGAGAGACTAGACCCAACGCCAACAGAGGTTACAAGTGGACAAAAGTGGTGAAACCCATATGGGATATGAATAAGAAGTTCGTCGAATCGGTGACTGGCAAAGGGGTGAAAACCACTTTTCTTCCGAGCGATTCTGACGCTCTGTCTCAGAGATTGAGTTTGTTGATGGCGAGCAGAAGTATTTAAACAACAAAATGATTTACCAGTGAAAAAAACAAAATATATTATAAAAATAAAATATGTTGATGATAAAGAACAGGGGATACGTCAGAACTTATGTTCAAGGCGGTTCTGGCATCGTCGATTCTATAATGCGACCATTCACGAGCGATGCGGGTAGAAAACTCGCATTGACTGCGTTTGAGGTCGGTAAGAAGATGGCTTTGGATGCTGGTAAGAAAGCCGCTTCCGAAGCCAGTGGTAGGATAGCTTCTGTGGCTGGCAAGAGGGCAGCCAACGCATTGATCGACAAGTTGATCAGTCCGCTGTCGAAGCGAGCTGCGTTAGAGCGAACGCCGAAAAGTTGGAAAGATTTTAAGGATGCTGTGGTACCCATACAAGATTTAGCTAAAATGACGAGTGGATCAGGATTGAAGAGAACTCGCGATGGTGTGATATAAATAAATAATAATATTAAAAACTGAGTTTGAAAAACATATAAAATTTGTGTTTGAAAGAATCTAAAATAACAAACAAAAAAAATAAAACAAAGATGAACGTTAAAGATATGTCTTGGAACGACGCCGCGACCAAGAGGTCGAATAACGAGTTCTTTCCCAAAAGCATAAGAGGCTTGATAGTGGGAAAATCGAATTGTGGAAAGACCAATCTGTTGATGAATCTGTTGTCCCGACCCGACTGGTTGGATTATGACAGATTGTTCGTGTTTGGCTAGAGCTTGTTTCAACCCGAATACAGATTGCTTCGAGAGTGCATGGATCGTAGATTGCCCAAGGACGTCATAGCAAGAATCTTTGACAGTAGGGAGGAATTCGACAAGAGTGAAGCTCCTCTTTCGACCATTTTGGACGGTGCGGCGATGGAACTGATGAAGAGAAATGCATCTTCGAACGTTGAGTGTCAATTTTATGAGAATGCTAGCGACGTTCCGGATCCTAGAGAATTGAAATCGGAAGATAAGAATCTCATGATTTTCGACGATCTGCTTTTGGAGAGACAGAACCGATGCGAATCGTATTACATTAGGGGTCGACACAGCAACGTGGACTGTTTCTACCTGTCGCAGAATTATTTTCGATTGCCCAGACAGACGATAAGGGAGAACGCTAATTTTCTATGTCTCTTTCGCCAAGATCTCAAGAATCTCAATCACATCTATGGCGACCACGTTGCAAACGACATGAGCGTGGCGGAATTCAGGAGATTCTGCAAGAGGGTTTGGGATGGAGGACTTTATAATTTCGTTGTGATTGATTTGACAAGCGAATTTAATCACGGAAAATATTGGTGCGGATTCGACAAGTTTTATGTTTCTGATGATAATAAGATAGAGCGTGAAAATAAAAAAAAAAAATTAGAAAATAATAAATCTTCAAATAATTAGTTTTGAAAAAAAAAAAATAAATAAATTTAAAAATATAATGTTGGAACAAGGAGAATTGTTAGAACGGATAGCCGAGAATACGGCTGCAAAACAATCCATTCAAATCATGGTCGCGATTCGACTCGATTCGCTATGAAATTCGAACCTTCCATCGAATTGAATAGAGAGAAAAGATACGAGATGGCGATGGTGAATCTGGAGACTTATTATTCCTTTCCCAACGTCACCGAAAAGAATAACTCATTCAAGTATTCTGACGGAGTGGATTGGTTGGAGATTCGAATTCCCAAAGGGAGTTACGACATAGACGATTTGAACAATTACATTCAGACGCGAATGAAGATGGATGGAAAGGGAAGCAACAAGATCAGACTCACTCCCAATCCTAATACCTTACAGACGATGTTGGATTTGGAAGATAATTTTCGAGTGGATTTCAACACGGATGATTCTATAGGCAAGATGTTGGGATTCGATCGAAAGATGTATCGAGGCCACGCGGCATCTGAAAATACGGTCGACATTCTCGCAGTCAATAGCATTCTGGTGAACGTGGACGTGATTGCTGGAAGCTACGTGAATGGTAGTGCTCAACCGACGATCTATTCCTTCTTTCCAAACGTGTCTCCAGGTTATAAGATCGTGGAGCGACCTCGAAATTTAGTTTATCTACCAGTGATTTTAGACACGTTGTATAGTCTCAAAACCATGTTGACGGATCAAAATGGTGAACTGTTAGATCTTCGCGGAGAGAGGGTGACGATACGATTTCACATAAGAGAAATATAAAAGCAAAAAAAAAAATTAAATATTGTGTATATATATATATAGATAACAAAAATAAAATAAACGCAATATTAATTTTACAAAATTATTTTAATATAAATAATTATTATTAAACAAGAAAACAATTGAAGTAAATATATTTAAAAAAAAAGAATTATGACAGAATACGTGATTAAAAACGTGAACATATCTGCAGGACAGAGGAAGAAACTTAAGAGAGCGTTAACAACTTGAGGCAAGGTGGTGAGATTCAAATTCACTCACGAAGATCTGACGAGAGGCGGTCAGGATTCGATTGCCTGGACCAGAAGTCAAATCAAAAGGATGGAGAAAGCGATTTGCGATGGAAGAGGGTTGACGGTGAGGTTGAGTCCTGCTCAATTGAGATACAATTTGAGAATGAAAGGTGGTTTCCTGCCGCTATTGGCAGGAATCGCCGCAAAAGCATTACCCTTCGCCGCAAAGGCACTACCCTTTCTCGGAAAGACTCTCAGCGTGGGAGCTCTCATGGGACTCACGAGTTCGGCAGTTGAGAAATTAATGGGTGGCAGCGGACTGTTTTTGAAGAAGGGAGGAGCCGTGTGTCGCATCCACGTAGACGACAGCAGTAAAGGATTTATCTAGAACCCGTTAGAGGTGGCAACTGTTTGAGTGGAAACGGTCTCTATCTGAAGAGTGGACAGAACGTTGAGCGACTCGGCAAGGGTTTGTTGCTCGGTGAGAATTCACCGTTCAAGAATATACCGATTTTGAATATGTTATTATAATATAAAATTATATAATTATATAAAATATAAATCATAGAAAGTATAAAATAATATGTAAAATGGATAAAAAGGTGGAGAAACAATTAGATGATAATGATGAATATCGCGAGACAGAGTGTGAAAAAAAGATGTGGAAAAATGGTTAGACGCTAATGATGGATATCTAAGGAAAGAACTGATGAAAGAGTTAGATAAACAGTGGGATAGACGTCACCACTACCTTCTGAAGAGAATGGTAATGATGCGAGTGTTACCAAGAGATGCACAACATTCGTTCATAATTATGATTTGGATAAACAAATGTGTTGTTATAAAAACGTATCATATTACAAAAAAAAGAAAAAAAGAAAAGAAGAATCGACGCTGAAATTTAAGAAAAAAGGAAACGTTATTATAATATATGGTAATAGTGAAGAAGGAAAACAAAAAAAAAAGTAATGAGATCTAAAAGATGATCTCATTACTTTTTTTTTTCCTTTTTCTTCGCTAAAAAAATCAATCTCTCTATTGTTTATATTTCCAAGCCCGTTATTAGCATGTTGACACTCGTGTTTTCAAGATGATCTCATTACGTTTTTTTTTTCCTTCTTCTTCGCTAAAAAAATCAATCTCTCTATTGTTTATATTTCCAAGTCCGTTATTGGCATGTTGACACTCGTGTTTTCTCCTTTTTCGCAAATGTGTTGAATGTTTATCTTTACTCTTTTGAGTTTTGTTACTTCGGCCAACTCGCTCTCACCACCCAATTTCTTCACGAGTTTGAATGAGATGTTTGGAAATATGTAACTTCCATCGGGCAACGACAAATCGTCCTTGTCGAATTCTCTATCTTCGGCGATGACGATGTTCTGCAAATCGCTTTCATACTCGTAAAACAAATCGAGTGCGGCTTCGTCCAATTTCAAAGGCATGCGATATTTGTTGTATTTATGCTCTAAGCCCTTCGTCTCGACCTCGTTCGATTCGATGGGATCATGTCATTGTAATCTATAGATTTTAAAACCTAATTTCTTACACGTTTCGACTCATTTCAATTTCAATTCGCATCTTTTAGGTGTTGTTGTCATCATGATCGATTATTTGGGGTTTTTTTGTTTTATGAATTCTTGCAAATAATGTATATTTTAAATTTTGTATTTAAATAATAATTTGTTAAAAAAGTTTGTTTATTTTTTTTTGCTCTTTATATATATATAAAAAAAGTTGGTTTTTTTTGTTTTTTAATTTTCTTTAATGTAAATTTTTTAGTAAAAGTTTTTTTCTCTTTATATATATATAAATAAAAAGTTAAATTTTAACATTTCAATCTCTCTATTGTTTATATTTCCAAGTCTGTTATTTGCATGTTGACACTCGTGTTTTCTCCTTTTTCGAAAATGTGTTGAATGTTTATCTTTACTCTTTTGAGTTTTTTACATTGGTGAATGCGCTCTCACCACTCGATTTGTCCACGAGTTCGCATGAGATTTTTGGATATATGTAACTTCCATAGAACAGTGTCAAATCGGCCTTGTTGAATTCTTTATCTTTAGCGATGATGATTTTCTGCAGATCGCTTTGGTACTCGTAAAACAAATCGAGCATGGCTTCATCCAATTTCAAAGTCATCTTATATCTGTTGTATTTAAATGAGAAAACCGTACCTCAGTTAAACAAGATTTGTAAACTGTTAAAAATTTCACATTTCAGAAATCATATAGAACTAAATAAAAAAAAACTGAAGTCATACAGAAATATTTGCGAAACGATAGAAAGGCAAACGAAATGCCGATAGCAACGACGTCAAAAAATGCATCGGTTGTGAAAAATGAGAAGAAGAAAAAGATAGTGAAAGGAATTGAAATGCCGACGTCGAAAAAAACCCAAAACATTTTGATTGTGAAAAATAAGAAGACGACTAAACGAAAAGCCATTGAAGAAGAACTTCAAGTTTTGAAAGAAAAGAAAAGAAAAACTAAAACGAAAACGAGTGATGCACTTCAGATTCTAGGTAAACGAGATATATCGAGCGAAATTCTACAAGCAATAAACGAAGGGAAAGGAAAAGAATATCTAGCACAACTCGCCACGGAACTATTTCAATCGAAGACCGTAGAACGGGAGAGTGCGATCAAAGGTATTTTTAAAACTTTCGACGTGGTTCCCTCGTTGAAGAAAATCGATTCGAAATTGTTCATGGAACGGGTGAAGAAAAAAGTATTGGATTTGTTTCACAAATACATGAACGTGGGACTAAAAATTAAGATGATACTCCATTGTGTGATGAATAAAATCGATGTGATGTCCGGTGAGAGCATCATGAAAAATGCATATTTCAGATCTAACGATGAACCCGTATTTTGAGGTTCAGATTTATCGGACGTTTTCGAAAAGATGAAAGACAAGATGTTGATGTCTCTCGCAAATTATCAATATGAAGGTAGTAATTGGAGGTTCGATGAGGTGTTGAAACTCGAAATTCACATAACTGAAAACGATTCATTGAAAGGATCTTCCTACGTGGAATTACCGTATTTCTTAGCTAAAAAACACGCCGTGGTCAACGTGAGAAATAAAGATGATCAGTGTTTTAAATGGGCAGTCACTTCTGCTTTATACCCTGTCAAAATGAACCCCGACAGAGTTTCTCATTACGAGGAGACTTCTAAAAATCTCGATTGGACCGGAGTGACTTTTCCAACAGAGTTAAAACACATCGAACGTTTCGAGGTTCAAAATCCCACCGTAGCGGTGAACGTCTTGGGATACGACGACAAAAAACGAACGATCTATCCTCTCAGACAGACTTTGTATCTCGAAAGAGAAAAGATGATTATTTTATTATTGATTTCGAATGGTGACAATCGTCATTATTGTTGGGTTAAACATCCGAGCCGATTACTGTCGAGACAAAATAATAAACATGAACATAAGGTATGTTTATGTTGCAACTGCTTGAACATGTTTAAGAGCGAAAAATCATTAGCGAAACATCAGGAATATTGCAACGAAAATCAAGGTGTTGCCGTCGAAATGCCCAAACCCAACACCATTGTGAAGTTTGAAAATCATAATAGAAGGTTAAAAGTACCATTCGTCGTGTACGCCGATTTCGAATGTTTCACCACGAAAATGATTTCCTGTCAACCCAACGCTCTTCAAAGTTACATCGAAAGATATCAAAAACACATACCTTCGGGCTATTGCATTTACATGAAATGCGCTTTCGACTTGCAACACGACATGGGTCCCTTCACCTACATGAAACAGTATGAAGACGACGACGTGGCCCAAAGGTTCGTGGAAGAGTTAGAATCGAAAATTCAAATGTTATACAACAAATTCAAAACTCCGGCGAAAATGATCATCACGCGAGAGCAGCAGGACGAAAATAACAGAGCCACCAAATGTCACATATGCAGACAATCGTTCGACGAGAATTCGGAGGAAAATAAGAAGGTTAGAGACCACGATCATTACATGGGTCTGTATTGTGGTCCGGCTCACAGCAAGTGTAATTTAAAATATCGAGATGCTGCTTTCTATCCGGTGATGTTTCACAATCTCTCGGGTTACGACAGTCATCTGTTCGTGAAAAATCTCGGCACCTCACACGAAGAATTAAATTGCATCGCGAACAGCAAAGAAAGATACATTTCCTTCACGAAATGGAAGCTCATGGAGAAGAAAAGAGTAATCAACGGAAATACGTTTGAAGAAAAAACGAAATCCATTCGTAGATGCATACGTTTCATCGACAGTTTTAAATTCATATCGACCGCTCTGGAAAAATTAGTCGATAACATGAGCAAGGATAAATTTAAAATCACGAGCGAACATTTCAGAGAACGTGTAGACGTCATGTTGAGGAAAGGAGTCTATCCTTACGATTACATGAACGATCAAAGAGATTCGAAGACACTGCACTACCTTCGAAAGAAGATTTTTATTCGAAATTATACGAATCCGACATTTCCGACGAGAATTACGAACACACCAAAAACGTGTGGAAATCATTTGATATGAAAACCATGAGAGATTATCATGATCTCTATCTGAAGACCGACGTTCTGCTCTTGGCAGATGTGTTCGAAAATTTTCGAGACGTCTGTTGTCAAAATTATGATCTGGATCCTGCTTGGTATTTCACCGCACCTGGTCTGGCGTGGGACTCTCTGTTGAAGACCACCGAAGTCCAATTGGAATTATTATCCGACGTGAACATGTTGCTCATGTTCGAAAGGGCTGCGAGAGGTGATGATCTCTCAAAGATATTCTGAAGCTAACAATCCCTACATGAAAGAAGATTTCGATTCGAAACGGTCGATTAAATACATACAGTATTGGGACGCTAATAATCTGTACGGTTGGGCTATGAGTCATCCTTTACCGATTGGAAATTTCGAATGGGTGACGGAACCGGAAGAGATGCAAAAATGGAGAGACTATCCTTGCATTTTAGAAGTCGATTTGAACTATCCGGAAGAATTACACATTCCACACAACGATTATCCGCTGGCTCCCGAACGAATGGAACCAAACGAAGGAGACGAGGAAAAACTCATTCCCAATTTATTTATCAAATGTAACTACGTTGTCTACAACGAGAATTTGAAACAGTACGTCGATTACGGGATGAAATTAATCGACATACATCGCATCATTCGATTCGAAGAAGAGCCTTGGATGAAAAAATACATCGATCTCAACACGAATCTCAGAATTCGAGCCGAGAACGATTTCGAAAAAGATTTCTTCAAACACATGAACAACTGCGTGTATGGTAAATCGATGGAAAACATCAGGAAGAGAACCGACGTTCGACTCGTCACGTCTGAGAAAAGAGCTAAAAAATTGGTGGCGAAACCCAATTACAAACACCGAACCATATTCGACAAAAATCTAGTGGCCATTCACATGCAAAAGACGCACCTGAAGTTCGACAAACTGTATTATCTCGGACCGATCATTTTAGATATCAGCAAGCGATTGATGTAGAGTTTCACTACGATTACGTCAAACCAAAATTTGGTGATAAAGTCAAACTACTGTTCACCGACATGGACAGTTTAGTTTATGAGATAGAGACAGAAGACATCTACCGAGATATATCTCCGGACGTGGCCGCATGGTTCGACACGAGCAATTATCCCGTCGATCACCTGTCCAACATTCAATCGAACGACAACAAGAAGGTGTTGGGTAAATTTAAGGACGAGAGGGGTGGTAAACAAATCGTCGAATTCGTGGGCTTGAGACCCAAACTGTATGCTTATCGTCTAGAAGATGAAGAGATCAAGAAGTGCAAAGGAGTTAAAGCGTGCGTGGTGAAGAAAAACATCTCTTTCCAAGAGTATAAAGATTGTCTGTTAGGAAGTGGTCCGGTGTATAAGACTATGAAATCGATTCGATGCGAAAATCCCGACTTGTATACCAAAATAGTCAACAAGATTTCGCTGACGGCTGACAATGATAAGAGATTCGTGTTAGACGATAAAATAAGCACTTTGGCACTTGGACATTGGACTTTGAATCTAATTAGAGACGATATGAATGTGGATGATTGGATTCCAGATATGATTGTGGATGATAGGATTCCAGAAAATCAAGAGGAATTAGATGGATTCGAAATTATAGAAATCGATAGAGATGGATTCGAAATTATAGAAATCGATAGAGACATCGAGAGAGTTAGTTTAAAAAGAAAAAGAAAAAAAAACAAAAAAAAAACGTTATTTTAGTGAATTATAATATAATAAATAAATAAAAAAAATATATACGCATTTATGAATAAGAAAATAAAGATATCCGTAGAAGGTGTCGTTTTACCTAACGAACCCCTTTCCAACATCGATCTGTTGAATGCAGCAAAAGATTTGAAAATCAAAGATTTTCTAGGCGTGTTTTCCAGAGATGCCTTGCCGAAGAGAAGCCCTCGACAATCGGAATGCGGAATTTTAAATCTAGACGATTCAACGGGTGAAGGCACTCACTGGGTGGCGTGGATCAAGAACGGGAAGAAGAAAAATTATTATTTCGACAGCTACGGAATCTCGCCGCCAAAAGAAATAAAGAACTATTTCAACAAATCAATGGTTCGTTACAACACGGAACAAGTGCAATCACCAGATCAAGTGTTTTGCGGTCACCTGTGTCTCTACGTTCTCAAGAGATGGTCTGAAAGAGATTGATTTCAAGACATTCTCAATGATTTACATTAGAGAGAGATTTTTTTTATAGTATATATAAAGATAATAAATTATTTTTTAAAAAATTTTAATCGAATAAAAACGAAAAATAAAAATAAAATAGTTCATTTTTAATAAACTGTGTTTTGAATATATTTTTTCTAAAAAACAAAAAAATCCCACAACAATATGCCAGTCGATAAATTTGGTAGAAGTGACGACGAAAAAGTGAACCTGAGAAAGAAGAGGAAGACGTTCGAAGTCGACGATGGTTACGACCTTGCCAACTTGGACGAATGTTACGTTCAGAGATACGAACCTCGAGAAGAACCTTTGAACATGAACGATAAGAAGCTCTACAATCTTCCCGAGCCGATAGATCTCGCAGATGCTGCGACTAAAAAATACATCGACGGGGGAACGCCGATTTCGAACGAATCATGCTAGATAATTACGTGCATAAAACCATGACCGATGATCTCGATCTGAAATTCAAACGTTTGGTGAATGTCGCGAATCCCATAGATCCAACTGATGCCGCGACCAAGAAATACGCGGACGAGGACAACTCTCACGCGAGATTCAGCGAACACCTGAGAAATAGATATGTTCAGAAAACGATGCACTCGGAATTGAACGCCAATTCTAACAAGATAACGAACGTGGCCACTCCCACGAATCCCAAGGATGTAGCGACCAAACACTAAGTAGATCTGGAACAGAGAAAGTCTGACAGACGAGAAATGAAATCGGATCTGAATGTGGGATTCAACAAGATATTGAATCTGTCGAAGGTCGATGACACAGATGCGGACTCAACCGCGGTCAATAAGGGCTACGTGGATTCTGCTGTGATACGATCACAAGAATACCTAGAATCGCAAGTGGACGATCTCTACCTGAACAAACAATCTGGCGGAACCATGGAGGGTGGTATCGACATGAACGGTAAGAATTTATTTGGACTCAGTCACGATCCCGAATTCGATTCCAGTGCGGTCAGCAGAAAGTATGTGGACGACAACTCAGTCTGGAGAAAGGGTGACATCATGGAAGGTAAACTAGACATGGGTGGACACACGCTTTATTCATTTATTTTTTTTTTTTGAGGTTTTGTTTTAATACGTTATTTCTCATAATGTTTCATCTCGTGAAATTGGATCACCTATCTCGAAACGTGCGTCAACATCTATTTTAGCATTTTGAAGAGCTTTTATAAATTCTCGAAAAGCAGTCGGTCCTCTATACGTCAACGTGTCTAAAAGTTTTCTGGTCTTATCTTCTATCAAGATTTTACTTTTGATTTCACATCTCATATAATCAGTCAATATCAAAGGTTCTGTTTCGACTAAAGTGTCTAGAATTATTGCTAACGAATCTTGCGAAATATTTTTAATCAAAACACGTCTGTTTCTTCTTAAGTATTCTCTTTCTTTATCATTCATTTTTATAATAATTTTTTAATTTTATTTATATATATATTTTTTTTGTCACACTCGTCTCTCATCGAATGATCAACATCTTATTTCCATCCGATTCGAATTGTAATTCTCTATCCGACAGGACCAGGGCGAAGGCTTTGGTTTTTCTCAGCACGTTCCTATCGAATTGCATCTTGATCTGAATGTCTAAGATGCTACTCTTGAGTCGTTCACTCTGTTTACTGATGTCGAATACGAACATGGGATACATCAACTTGTATTCGCCGGGAGATATGTTAGGGTTGCTCATCAGTTCGTCTAGACTGTGATACTTCTTTCTAAAATCAGCGGCGTCGCCGTACATTCTGCAGAAATTGTTCTTGTTGAACGACCCGTTGTAATCGATTGCTAGATATCTCGTGGCGTTCAGAAACACTTGCATGTTTCTCAAATGGCAGTGATCGAACAGCAACGCATTCTTTTCCTGAGACCCGTCCCTATCGGTCTGAAACGCAACAACGATGAAACGCGGTCTCTTGGAAGCAGATTTCACTGTCAATCTCCAATCGAAATGATTCATGGAGGGTGGAATGCTAGCCGTGTCGCACTGTCTCATTCTAAATCCCACGGGTAATTTACTCTTGGATTCTATGATCTTGTAGAGACGCGCTTTTTCCACAATCGAAGGCTCCACGTGCAGAACGAACCACGATATCTTGTGTAGAGTTATCTTACCCACATTGGTCGCAGTGAGTCTCACTATTGCGTCGTTGTCTCCTTTTCGAATCAACGTCAGATTGTGTTTGAATCCGTACATGATCTTGTTTTAATCATCCGCAAATCCAAAGATGTGTTTCAAAGGTATCCTGAACGAAAACGTTCCTTTAGGTCTGGACGTCTTGACGACGTAGTCGAATATCAAGACGGCGCCGGCGCTAGCAGGGCCGACGGTGTCTTTCACCCACAACTGATTAAGTCCTCTGGATTTCGAAAAATCATCAGGATACGTCAAGAGTCCGAACATCGTGGTGGCCTGACCGGGATGAAACACAGATTCTATCTCTTGTCTGGATAGCATGTATTTTATATTACTGAATAGATGCATGATGCCATTATTGGCTAGAGTAACCGTGTCGTCATCGGCGTAGTCGCTCCCATCTTCCTTAGTGAGACGTCCCTGCACCACTATGTAACTCTTGCTAGGATGTATGAATAGATCTTGAGTTTCGACGTTGATTCTTATCTCTCCCGCATTGTTCGAACTCGTTCTGGTTACCGGTTCGTATTCGTGAACCTCATATTCTTGAATACTTTCATCTTTCACTATGCTTTGTGCTATATCTAGTATATTTGTCATTTTAAAGGATTTTTAGTTTTTTTTTTGTTTATTAATTAACTTGCTTTCTTTATCTAAAAATAGTTTTTAATTATTTTTTATTATTATTTTTCTCTCTTATATATATATGTGTAAACAAGAAAATATTAAAGAAAGTAAATAAAAGAAATTTGTTTTCTTTATCAAAACTTTGTCTTCTGTAATTGTTGTTCGTAAAACTTTCCGATGATCTCTTCTCCATCCAAAGCTTCGATTTTGTAAGTCACCGGATCGGTGTGAAATATTTTGATTATCACAGAGATTTCCGAGGTCCATCGAGGAGTATAACCCTTTTCGAAGTGCTTCTTATAAGCGTAGATTCTCACTCGATCACCGACAGCAAATTTCGGCGTTCTAGACTTCTTCCTAATCTTAGATCTTTCAGGATATAGATTCGCGTAGACCCGTTTTTCATTTCGAGGATCGCTAGCTTCCACGGGAGTCATCTTGATGGATCTGTGTCACGTGTTGTTGTAATCTTTGACCAGACCGTTCAGAGCGTATATGTATTTCTTGGTCGAATTCGCCGTGAAGTATCTGTGCATCTTTTCCTTCATCGTTCGATTCCAACGTTCCACCGCGGTGGCTTTCTCTTCGTTTTCGATCGAGTAGAGGTCTACCAATCAATGAACGTGATGGTTGTAGAATTCCTTTCCCTTATCCATCCACAATTTACTCGGTTTTTGAGAAGTCGAGTCGAACACGCTCTTCAGAGCCTCGGCGATGCAAGGTCCCGATTTATTCTTCAAAGCTCTGATCCAACTGTATTTTGAAAACACGTCGATGACCGTCAATAGATATTTGACACCCTCGTTCCACCTCGAAAACGATCTCATGTGGACCAAGTCGGCAGACCAAATATCATCCAAACCCTTCATGAACACCCTTCTCGTTCGAAATTTACTCACTATGGGTTTGTGTAACTCCTCGGCCAATTCACTCATCAATAATCGTTTCCTCTTCTTTTCCGATGCGCTTTTTTTTTTTAACGCCCCATCCGAATCGACATTTCGCACCGATCAGATTGCCGACCAGCGAATGTTCTATCTTCTCTCTCCTGGTCAGATTCGATATGCCTGTCAATTTTCCCAACATGTTTTTATCGCGTTGCGAGTCTTGGTGTCAGGATGCCCAGCGTAGTACAGATCGTGATCCACCCTATTCACAGGTTTGCTCCAAGATTTGGGAGTCAGATCGGCGTTGAGTCTCTTGTTTAATTTCGTTCTGGGTCCCGTGAAACTGTGACCGGGCAGATGCATTTCGAAAGGTAGATTATTGATCATTTTATTCACGATGCCTTTACCTTTGCTCGCGTTCTTTTTTTTTGACGAATCGAGTCTTGACAGAACCACACACATTGCAAATTCCGTGAAGCATCTGTCTGTTGTTTTTAGTTCGTACTTCTCGAGAATTACTCGTCTCGGTAACTCTCTTACACTTTACGCAATACATTTTTTTTTAAGAGTTATTTAAATTAATTTCGTTTTTATTTTATATATAAATTTAATAATTAATTAATTCTGTTCTTATTATATATATATTTTTTTTTTCAATCGCTGCTCTTGAGTTCTATCATCTTACTGAATTCCTCCCTGGCCTCTTTCCTCCCCTTTTCCACGAGAGAATCCTTCATCTCTTCCTTGATGATCTGACGTGTCTTGATTCTCATGGCTTCTTTCATGGCATCGAATTTCGTTTTCTCGCTCAATATCGTGAAGTATTCTCCGTCCGATATCCTACCATCTTTCAACACTATAGAGATCATTTTGGATATCGTGTCGATCTTGGAGTCGGCCAAGACGTGAATCTTGTCGTGTTTCCTCGCCTTCAGATATAATTTCCTACTCAAAAAGTTTCCGAGCGTGCTAAACAATCCGGCGGCAAGAGCCACTCCTTCTACGGTCAACACCATCGGAATGCCGACTGCGGTTGACAACAATTTGATGCCGGCCACGTGTAAACCCATGGAAATCGTGATGAGTGTCGTGTCGATCACGTTGACAAATTTCATGAAATGCGAATACTTCTTCTTGAGAGAATGATGAGAATCTCTCTCTCGAGTTAGATACTCTTGGATTCTACTGATTTGATCGATGCGATACCTCTGTCCTCTTTCTTTTTCTTCTAGCGATGGTGCCGTCGGCAAAACGCTGATCGGCTTCTCATCCTCCTCGTCCACTAACGTTGGATACAATTTATTTCTGGTTCTCATTTTTGTTTTTTTTTTCTTTCTAATATTAGATAAAAAAATTATGTGTGTATTTATTTTTATTTTCTATTCTCCCTTATTTTATATCAACAAGAAACTTAGACGTATGCTTCATTGAACAATAATTTCATGATGCATCTCCTAAAGTCAGACTTTTACGCGCCAATTTCTGTTCTTCCGAAACTGTGGGCTTGCTTTGATCCTTACAGAAGAGTAATCTCTTCCAAAACGCGATCACTTCATCGATTTGAATGCGTTTGAACGCCGGTTCGAAATACTTGACGACTATATCTTCCCTTTCCATCCACAGACATGAACGATTCTTGTGATCGAAGTCTAGGTGATCCCGACATCCGACGCATCGTTCTAACAAGAGATGACCTAGTTGTTCGTTCACGCAGAATGCGTAGGCTCTCATCAGCATTTTTAAAAGAAACCTTACTCTAATAGTCTGAGAATCGCTCATGATTTACGTATTTAATTTTTTATTATCTATTTGATTTGATATATTATTTTTTTAAATAACTATTTATTTATATATATTTTTTTTTCTCTCCTATATATATCAATCACTTTTTTTTATTTCTTCAGGAAACGTGACAGTGGGTTTGCCAGTTCAGAAACACCTCTTTTCCGTGTACCGTACACGATTTGATTTCCGACGTAAAAATCCGCAAATGGATTTCCGTGTACGCCTCATACGGTTTCAGTGTTAAAATCGTGTATGGACGTGGATGATTTAGAATCAGCAAGATGATGATTTAGAAATGACAAAACGTTTTTTGCTCGCAATTTAACACTGAATCCTATGGGGGAAACCTATTTGCCGATTCAAAGACAAAATGCTACATGTACACATACGTAAAATTTCATGCGTTTTTTTTCACTCTTGGATACAATCCAGTGATTTTGGATCGGCAAAGCCGATTCTAAAACACCCTAAAAAACGTTAAAATCTTGTACCTGTACATGATTTTAACACTAAATCCTATGGAGGTGTACATCAATGTACGTGTACATGTACACGTACATCGTCATCTGTGTTTGAATCGGCCTTTATTACCTACTCTCACGCCATTGTGCTTTTCCGAGTCGAACGCTTTTTCTACATCCAAGAAAGTGCTGTTGCGATTTTATTTGACTAAATGCTGTTTTTATATAATCGACCAGTCTATATACGTGTTTGATTCCCTCTTTCTGACTCCTATACGCTCTTTGGCGAACGAATGCAAATTCCAGCACAATTCGTGCGGAAGAAAAATCTACGAAAATCGAAGAAATTGACCTAAAATTTTCTCAACATTTGCCATCGTGCGTGAGTTAGACGTTTCAATCGATCATTGACGAACGCCGGCAAATGCTTTGGGGTTTCTAGGACAGCATCAAAATGCGTTTTGGGGATTCCAGGACACCGACATTCTTGATCGCGTTCTAGACGGCGGTGGGTGCGATCCAGTCAGCAAAAACGATTGGTGATTCCATGCCAGGAAAATCGATCCTAAAATTTTCCCCAACATTCGCCAACGATTGATCAAACCATGCAATAACCAACTAGTGCGGATTCCAGGACAGCAAAATATACAAAATTAAGAAATGTCAAAAAAATTAGAATTGATGAGAATTTTCTCTCCACATTTGTAATCGTGGTCTAGACGGTGGCGCGATCGATCGCAGAAGAAAACGGCGAGATTTTCTAGCGGAGGGGAACAGATGAAAAATAAAAATCGTTATGAGTTTTGAGGTAAATTGTAACAAATCGGTTTTGTTGAGTTCTTTCATTTCCACTCAGTCACTCTGCTGCGATTAGGTTGGCGCTTGCATTTCGCTGAAAAACAGACTGATGATTGTAGCACGCAGGAGGCTTTATTTATACTCTCCACGCAGAGAACGTTTTGCAAACGTATTGTGAACATACTATCGATGCAGTGACAACGACTTGGACGCACTAAGAACGTTTACAATACATTTGCAAATGTTTTGCAAACGTATTGTGAACATACTAGCAATGCAGTGACAATGATTTGGACGCACTAAGAACGTTTACAGTACGTTTGCAAAACCTTCTCTGTGCGGAGAGTATAAATAGAGCCTCCTGCGTGCTACAATCATCAGTCTGGTTTATCAGGCTGATGAGCAGGTCGCATTTCAAAGTGATCTTACTGTAAACGTACTGCAAACGTCGGAAGAACTCCATTTGTCACAATTGGATGTATTACAGTTTTTCATTCAATAAGTCATTTCCACTTAAATCATTTTAACTGAAAAAACTGTTCTAAAGATGAAAGACGAACAGTTCAAATGATTAACTGATGTGATTTAACGCGTTTTCGAAAGCACTACATTACGGATGTTTATTTGAGATGAACTTTTTGAGTTTCTCACCGTGGAGAAAATAACCGCTGATGTGATTTAACACGTTTGAAGCGATGCATTATAGATGGTTTTTATTTTGAGATTGACTTCAAGTTTGTTCTCAGTGTGGGGAAAATAAACTACCGATGTGATTTAACGCATTTGAAGCGATGCATTATCGATGTTTATTTGAGATTAACTCTAAGTTTCTCATTGTGGGAAAATAACTGTTGATGTGATTTAATGCGTTTGAAGCGATGCATTATCAAGGTTTCATTTGTAATGTTTTTCTTTTTCTTTCCAACTGGTTTTAGTTATATATATTAAAGACTTCAAATTTTATTTATTTAAAAACATAAAATAATCACATTTAATTTTGAGAATAATAAAATAATCATTGTTGCCACACTCTAAAAAAGAAATATTAATAATCGAGAGAATAAAAATGTTTTTACACATCAAAGATTCCAAGCGCAAGGACAAACTCCTCGACGAATATGAACGAGTCAAGAAAAGCATTCGATCTGCCAACAGAAGCAGATGATTGGGAGAGATGGAATTAAGACGAGAGACCACCAAACTATTCAAACCTGTGACGGAGGTTTAGGAATGAAGCAAGAAGGAGATCATTGAGGAACTGAGACCCATAAAAGAGAGTTCTTTGAGAACAGGTTCGTTACCTGGTAGTTTTACAAGGCAGTTTTCCTTTCAAAGATCTTTACCGGATTACGTTCCCATGAAAATCGAAACCGATGCGAGCGAGAGCGATGATACAGCTTCGATTACTACCACTACTAGCGTCGCATAGTCCGATGATGGCGGTAAGAGAGATCTGTTGTATGGAATTTACAGGGATTCAAGCGGTAGGACTTTTGTGGGCAACACTGAAGTGCGAGAGGATGATGAGGATTTAATCGTTGGTTTGAATAGGTATGAAATAACTCCTGGACTGTGCAAATTTCCCCTTTACAACAAGCCTGGAGATTACAAGGATCAGGATTTTGACAATTATGGTGACGAAAAAAACATAAAAAATTAAGTTTGAAAATCTAAAAAAAAAACAAAAAAAAAACAAAGATGGACATCAAAGATATGTCTTGGAACGACACCGCGATCAAGAGGTCGAATAACGAGTTCTTTCCCAAGAGCACAAGGGGCTTGATAGTGGGAAAATTGAATTGTGGAAAGACCAATCTGTTGATGAATCTTTTGTCACAACCCGGCTGGTTGGATTACGACAGATTATTCGTGTTCGGCAAGAGTCTCTTTCAACCTGAATACAGACTGCTTCGAGAGTGCATGGATCGTACGTTGCCCAAGGATGTCATAGCGAGAATTTTCGACAGTAGGAAGGAATTTGACAAAAGCGGAGCTTCTCTTTCGACCATTTTGGATGGTGCAGCGATGGAATTGATGTAGAGAAATGCGTCTTCGAACGTCGAGTGTCGATTTTACGAGAACGGGAGCGACGTTCCGGATCCCAGGGAATTGAAATCAGAAAATAACAATCTCATGATTTTCGACGATCTGCTTTTGGAGAGACAGAACTGATGTGAATCGTATTACGTTAGGGGTCGTCACAGCAACGTGGTCTGTTTCTACCTGTCTCAGAATTATTTTTGACTGCCCAGACAGACGATAAGGGAGAACGCTAATTTACTGTGTCTCTTTCGCCAGGATCTCAAGAATCTCAATCACATCTACGGAGATCACGTCGCAAACGACATGAGCAGAGAAGAATTCAGGAGATTCTGCAAGAGGGTTTGGGATGGAGGACTTCACAATTTCGTTGTGATCGATTTGACTAGCAAATTTAGGGGTTGCTCCAATGGAGTGGGGTGTGCTGGATGTGGGGTTGGTGTCAAGGGGTAACAGCAGAGCTTCCCCCACCCCCTTCAGCAAGGTCTAGCCCCACTCCTACCTTTCCCCCCCCCCCGCCCCCTCCTGTCGGGAAATTTGGCCAGTTGGTCGGGGAGATCATCTCATGTGCGGAGCCCGCAGATCTGCCGTGCGTGACTCTCAGATCACCCTAAAAAGTCGAAATTTACATTGTGCATGTTCAGTTTTGCATTGAATAATATACAGAAAAGTGACAGATTTAGAAAATTGTTGTACAGAAATGCCTCCATTTCAAGAGTTCATGACAATAATTCTGTTTTCTCGAAAAGAGTTAGTTGCATTTCCATTGGCTTATTTTCAGAGTTTTTCTCACTGTGTCGAGCTATGGTCGACGCGATGGGTTCCACGTCCACTCAACCTCCCCTGTCGGAGAGTGTAGGGATTTTCTGGTGCCACCCCTGATTAGAATCACGCTTTGTGGTATTCACAAAAATACTGACAGAGGAATACATTTTATTCATGGAAGAGCGACAACAAACAGAACATCACTGTTTGGGCTTAAAGATAGCGATCCATTGCGAGTAAAATGTTTCTTTTACTTGTATGGACCACTGAATTTAAGCCCAAAATAGTGATGTTCTGTCTGTTTGCAAAGTCACCTTCCTTGAATAAAAAATGGCGTTGGCAACAACAATGCCCTTCTAGCATCACTCGCTCCACTTGCCCTGACTTGTGTCCACCAGCCCTGACTTGTGTCCACCAGCCCTAATTATTGGTTATGCCTTCAGGTCACATTTGAGGTTAAAACTAATGGCTGTTCCCACTGAACAAAGATGATGATGATGGCTGTACTTGACAAGATGACTTCTGAAACCTGATTGGAAAGGAAAGATAGAACAAAGAAAAATGCCATGTGCGAGAACATCTGTCACAGCCCTGACTTGCTGAATTTCAACCCAGTAAATTACGCTTATTATATAATTGGTGTCATTTAAATATGTTAGGGCGTGGTGTTAGAATTGAAAGGATTGGCACCAGTGCAAGATTGTTTCTCGACTGATTCAGCTTTATTCATTCTGGCTTCCTTTTCAACGATGTCTTCAGCCGGCTCCAAAATGGCAATAATGTCTTGTCCATGGACACAAATCTGATTGCGTGGGCCAGTCGCGAACACATGACCTCTTTTTCACAAGTTTGAACACTATTCTCATCAGATGGGGACATAAATGGCTGACTTCTCTGAAGGTACGAAACAGGATTCCAAACTCAGGTGGGGTGAGTCGGGTTCGTGGTCGGAATCCTGGCGTGCAGGGTCAAGGCAGATGCCGGTCTCAATGTGCCATAAGTTTATTCTCTGTGCTCTTTCTTTTTATGCATGTAACGGCATTTTTGAAAACATGGACGGAAGAAAAAGTGGGTGACCAAGACCCCCCCCCCCCCCGTCCCCCTGTGCGCTCATTTGGTTCCGAGGCTCCTGCACCATCCGCGAGATCATCACACATTGTACCCACCCACTGCTATGATGAACATGCTGCAAGGCATGTGATAGAATATGATAGACTCGTGGATAGTGGGACTACTACATGTATGTCCAAACTGATTTTGAACAACTCGGCCCGAAAACTCAAACATTGTCATGGAGGAGCATTGAAATGAATAAGTGAAACAAAGGGAGGATGTGGAGAGAGGGCAGTGTGTGAGAGGAGCGCGAGATGGGTGTGGGATAGAGCGATGGATAGATGACGGATAGGGCCAGAGAGATGGCAGAGAGACAGACAGAGGGAGAGAGAGAGAGAGAGAGAGACAGACAGACAGACAGACAGACAGACAGACAGACAGACAGACAGACAGAGTGGCGAGAGAGATGGAGGCAGAGAGACAGACACAGAGACATGGAGAGAGACAGGGAGAGAGAGAGAGAGACAGAGGGAGACATATAGAGAGATATAGAGAGGGACGGATGGACGGACGGACGGACGGACGTCCGGAAAAATCGGGTTTAGGGGTTACTTGGACACATTTACGGGCAAACTAACCCTAACCATAACCTAACCTTAACCACCCTAGAACTTCTGTGTAGCACTATCCCCACCCCTCCACCCCAAAACCATACCCTAACCCTACCCTACTCTGACCCTAACCCTAAAACCCCACCCTTGACCCTAACCCTCACTGAAACCTAAACCCCCGACCATAAGCCCTACTCTGAGGCTACCCCTACCCCTAACCCTAACACTAACCCCACCCCTGATCCTAACCCTACCCTAGCCAAACCCTTTTTTTTCTTTGGTTTAGGAGCCATTCTTATGTTAAGCCCCTAAACCAGATATGGCCCCTTAAAAAAACACAAAATGGCCCCTAAACCATGGACGGACAGCTTTCCACAGCCCCTAAACTTCATCAATCAACTCGGACGGACGGACGGATGGACGGACGGATGGACGGACGGACGGACGGACGTTCTATCGCAGATGTACTTGTGAGGATTTTTTTGGTCTTTCTCCCGGTTGCACACCTCACAATTTGCACCTCACAAGTGGGTTAGGACCCTCACAAGTGGTTTCTGTACTAACCCAAACCCCACTAGTACTGGCCCTACGTAAAGGACGGACAAAATGAAGCCCACAAGTTCATCTGCGGTCGCTCAGACAGACAGACACAGACAGACAGACAGACAGACAGACAGACAGACAGACAGACAGACAGATGGGCAGATGCGGATGGATGGACAGACAAACAGATGCAGACGGACAGACAGACAGACAGACCTCGGGCCCCGGTGTTAGCTTTGAAAACAGGGCCCTGTGATTCTGGGCGCATTCCTTCAAACACATAACGTAACTACAACGTAGTAGTTATGCGGTGTGTTCGTTGGGATCATACAAGCCGCAAAACGGCAATTTTGGGCAAAGTGGAGTGGGGGTGTACCCATCTCGTCGGTGGGGGCCCCAGAAGACTTTTGTTTTTTAGAGCGTCAAAGGGTTCTTCGATTTTTAGCCGTAAACTTAAACTTTACTTTCAAAATATGGTCACTTATTCTCGCGTGGGGCCCGCAATTCGCGCAATGTACAATTGCCTACTTAATTGCCACAAACATGACAGACAGAAACGTATTTGTGGGCCCTTGTTAAAGGTGAACTTGAACCCAAGGACCGGGCCCCCAAGAACCCCGGGCACCCAGTTTTACTACACTGGCTCCACCCCTCCTATCAATGGCCCCGGAAAACAACGATGAGATGTCGAGATCGTACTGCATCTGAATTGCTCAGTTACCATGCCCAGAATAAGAATGGTGAAACTCCGTGCCAATAATGATATCTTTATAAATTTGAAAATTGCAAGATCAAATCCTCATGTTCGAGTTGTTTTCACATATGCAGTAAAAACGTTTTTACAAATTGCAGTTTCATTTTTTATTACATTTCCAGTAAAAAAAGTTTTCACAAATGCGGTTACACGTTTTTCAACTTTTCTTTACATTTGGTCCATTTTTAGCTCAACTTTGACGAAGTCAAATTTGAGCTATTGTCATGGCCCGTCGTCCGTCTGTCCGTCCGTCCGTCTGTCCGTCTGTCCGTCCGTCCGTCCGTCCGTCCGTCCGTCCGTCCGTCCGTCCGTCTGTCCGTCTGTCCATCTGTCCGTACGTCAACAATTGGCTATGTTTTTAGGTGTGGTCCGAAATTCAAGATGGCTGCCAGCCCAGCGGCCATTTTGTACCGATGATGCAAAAATCAGTTTTTTGTACAGAACTTCTGTATGAAAGTTCTGATTTGAATAAAGTATTGTATAAATGTTTAGTACCATGGGATACATCACATATAATACGGGTTTTTTTCTCGTGCGTAAATTATGCAAATTAGACTGACTTTGATTTATTTAGTGTTACTTTCAGAGCTGTAAGTGCCAAGCTGCTATGGCTCGGGCTAGATGCCGTATTTATGAACCAATCTTTACGAAACTTCTTGGGTATCTTTGTTATGACCGTGGGATGAGAGCGAGTGTTTTTGGGTGCAGTCCGAAATTCAAGCTGGCTGCCAGCAGCCATTTTGTACCGACGATGCAGAAATTTTTTTTTTGTACAGAACTTCCATATGAAAGCTCTGATTTGAATAATTTTTCGTATGAATGTTTAGTACCATGAGATACATTACATATCATATGGGTTTTTTTCTTGTGCTTATATTATGCAAATTAGACTAACTTTGATTTATTTAGTGTTACTTTCAGCACTGTAAGTGCAAATCCCTATACGGCTCGGGCTAGAGGCCGTATTTATGAACCGATATTTATGAAACATCATGGGTACCTTTGTTATCACTGTGAGACGAGAACGATTGTTTTGGGGTCTGGTCGGAAATTCAAGATGGCCGCTGGCACCCATTTTGTACAAAATTAGGGGCAATCAGATTTTTGCCCAGAACTTCCATATGAAAGCTCTGATTTGAATAATTTTTTGTATGAATGTTTAGTACCATGGGATACATTACATATAATATGGGTTTTTTTCTTGTGCGTAAATTAGGCTAACTTTGATTTATTTAGTGTTACTTTCATCACTGTGAGTGCAAATTCCAATACAGCTCGGCCTAGAGGCCGTATTTATGAATTGATCTTCATGAAACTGCTTGGGTACCTTTGTTATCACCTTGGGATGAGAACGAGTGTTTCTGAGTGCAGTCCGAAATTCAAGATGGCTGCCAGTGGCCATTTTGTACCGAAATTAGGTCTAATCAGTTTTTTGTACACAACGTCTATACGGCTCAGGCTAGAGGCCGTTTTTATGAACCAATTTTTACGAAACTTCTTGGGTACCTTTGTTATCACCGTGGGATGAGAACGAGTGTTTTGGGGTGTGGTCCGAAATTCAAGATGGCCACCAGCAGCCAGTTTGTACCAAAATTAGTGCAATCAGTCTTTTGTACAGAACTTCTGTATGAAAGTTCTGATTTGAATAAATTTTTGTATGAATGTTTAGTAACATGGAATACATCACATATAGTATGGGTTTTTTTCGCGTGCAGAAATTATGCAAATTAGATGAATTTTGATTTATTTATTGCTACTTATACACTGTAAGTGCACATGTCAATACGGCTCGGGCTAGAGGCTGTATTTATCAACCGATCTTCACGAAACTTCTTGGGTACCTTTGTTATCACCTTTCGACGAGAACGAGTGTTTCTGAGTGAGGTCCAAAATTCAAGATGGCTGCCAGTGGCCATTTTGTACCGAAATTAGGTCCAATCAGTTTTTTGTCACAACTTCTATACAGCTCGTATTTATGAACTGATCTTCACGAAACTTCTTGGGTACCTTTGTTTTCACCTTGGGACAGGAATGAGTGTGTTTTGGGGTGCCTTTGTTATCACTGTGCTATGAGAACAAATATATTTTGGGGTTCAGTCAGACCCACTCTGGGACTCAAAGATTTCTTTTCTAGTTTAGCATCTGACTGTCACCCACCTTTACAATACTTTACCTATACATTTGTTACAGGCTACGGCCAGTATTTATACTTTATATGTACCTTTGTTATCAGGTCATTACCTGGATGTTTGTCATTGCTGTGTTACATACTATACATGTACATGTCTTGACAAGTTGAGCTACAGTGTCATTGACACTTTCATTTTCACATATGTTTTTTTTATTACATATGCGGTTGATTTTTTTTTTCAATTTGCAGTTTTTCACATATGCACGATTTTTTCACATATGCGGGTTGTACAGAGCGTCTTCTGTGGGGCTTCGATCTTTTAAACTGTGGGCTATGGAATGACTGCAATTTACTTCATACAGCGGCAACGTGCACCTCGCAAAGAAATGGATAGCAGCAGACTGGATTGATTTTCCAACAGAAATGGCTTGTGCGCTTTTGTTATCTCGAGGTGCCAAGTCTTCCAAACTCAATGAAAAAAAGAACAGTTTCATTGAATGGATTTAAAAGGTTCTGATTTTTAAAACTGTTTGGTCGCCAAGGTTCTCATCGTTTATTTAGTGTGAAGTGTCTGATGAGTAGGCAAAAATGTTAAAAATTTTAAACTGTTCAAGACAAATTTTAAATATGTTATTTTTGTAAAGTATAGTTGCGACAGCAATTTTGGGATGGCTAGAAAGACAATAGTATGCGCAGAATAATCGAAGTTTCATGAAACTAGTGAACTGATAATTTCAGATACTTTTCAATATCATTTTAACTCCGACGATAACGCAAGCAGACAGGTGATGGTTACTTTTTCGGATCAGATTTCAATTGTTTCGAGCATATGAGGTACACATAGCAATATTAATTTAAGCTTTCACACGCTTTCTTTTTATTAGTATTGTTTCTCAAGACCTCAGAATCAGGGGAGCACTACATATACTACAGCTGGTAAAAAGACTACTTGTAATCATTTATCATTTTAAATTTACGAATTGAATTCGAAAATCCGAAAACACAAAGAACAATATCCGAGTGGATACAAGGGATATCTCACGAGTGGCAGTGAGAAGCATGAGAAATATTATTTTGCGAGCTATTTTCAGGAGCTAAAATACACTATTTGCAGTGGGGAAGCGTAGGCTATTTCTGGTAAACACTCACAAATTACGAGACTTTCTTTTCCTCATGTGTGTCAGACCTCAGAAGGTGTGACATTACACCTCTGACTGATTTCCTCTCCGTACTTGAAAGCATTTAAAAATGTTTAGCACTCTCACTTGGAATAGTGATGCCGAACCATTTCACAATTTTGCATGCATCTGTTCAATTATAACCAGTTTCTGCCTGTACTATTTATATTTGTGAAACTTATTATATTCTGTTTTTCTAATTACCAATAAATAATAAGTGTTGTACTTTTATTCTTTGTAATTTTTTCGAATAAATAGCCGAATAGTTCCTATGAAAAAGGAGTTCCAATGCCACCCATTATCCTGACCCTGCGCCTATCCTAAAACCACTAAAGCTGAACAACATTTTCATCATGAAAATGCTTGCCTGGAAAGATGTCTTGTGGGTGCATGGCTAAGGTAATATAATGAAATCCATAAAATCCAAGGAAAGCAAAGTGAAGTATTTTTGTTTCCATATCATCCTGCACGAGTAGAATGTTATGTTCCCGAAAGGGTCCTTTATGTCGCTCTCTACCTGACCCCCATCCGCACCCGGACCCCAGACTACCCACCCCTCCAAATTCATATCGCTAACACAACCTCTATAAGCTCATTTACAGTTCGCGTCGTTTGCATCGCAGGCTGGGTGTGGATGCCTACTGCAAACTTTGTGAAGATGCAGGAGAGTCGGGAATCAACAGAGAAAAAGGGTTAGAGTAGCTATGACGTCGGTGACGTCATGGAGAGCGCGCAAGGTCATTACGGGGTTGACCGCGGTCGATGTCCACAGAACGTTGATTGGGCCCAGCAACACCGCCCCTGGCCTGTGTCTATACCTTCGTAACACTGTCCGCACAGTGATAGCCTTTCACCGCAGTCGCTTCAGACCAAGTCTGCCTTACCCTATGCCATTTCGCACAGAACTTGTGTCAGTGGTGCCATTTCCCTCAGTAGAATTTGACTGTCGCTATATCCCACACCATGGTGGGATCGCCGAGTGATTGTGTCGCTTTCGGTCGGGTCACTGGTTGGCGGGTTTCTGATATAGGGTCACAGGGAGCAGAGGGAAGTACGACTGTGTCACTCTCGGTCGGGCGACTGCTTGGAGGGCTTCTGAGATAGTGTGAACGTTGGGAGCAGGAGGGAGGCTACTGCGTCGATAGATCGGGCCACTGGATGGAGGGCTTCTGAGATAGGTTCACCGATGGGAGAAGAGAGAGGGGACTTTGTCGCTGTCGATCTGGCCACTGGTTGGAGGTCCCTGCGTCGCCAGGTCACTAGTTCACTAGGTCCTTGTAAAGTAGGCCAGAATTTCTGGACGGGGCAGCGACAGTGGCGCTCTCCGTCGGAATACTCGGAGATCAATGAGGTCTAGGAGGTGATGCCTCTGATCATCTTCCCAATGGGAATGAGAGGGCTGTGAGGAGATGCCCCAATGAGGCCGCACCTCATAGCCCTCACATTCCCATCTCGCTCCAGCAGTAACTTGATATTGCTATTGCCAATCAGTATGGATGTCAGTGATCGTTAGTGATCGTTGGGAGCGTGGTGTGGATGTGGGGGCAATGAGGCGTAGACTCAATGATGCCCCTCCTCACGGCCCCCTCATCCTCATATAAGGATATGATCACTAATGGTCGCTAGTAACGATCACTAGAGATCGTCATAAATGATCACTAGGCATCTCTGGTGATCGTCAATGGAGACCACCAATGATCATCTCCTCGTATGAGGATGTGAGGGGCGAGGAGGGGCCTTAGTGTGGCTAGTACTCATAGCCCTCTAATCCCTATCTTGCTCCGAACGATCACTAGAGATCATCACCATAGACGATCACTAGCCATTTCTTGTCATCGCCAATATACTGATCACCAGTGGACATCTCTACAAACAACACACATTGACAGCATTTGGTTAAGACATTCAGATACAATTTGCTATTAATAATTGTATAATACAATGAATTGGTTTGATTGCTCTGCTTGAAAATATTTTATTACATTTTGCAACGTTTTACCAGTCGATGTAGTTGCAGTTTGTAACATTTATTACATTTTGCAGCGTTTTTCCACTCCATGTAGTTGCATTTTGTAATGATTATTACATATTGCAACGTTTTTCCAGTCCATGTAGTTGCACTTTGTAATAAAATTTAGGGCATATACGAAACTCGCTCAATACACGTAGAAATGCGTATAACAAACTCGAAGACAATCGTAGAATCATAGAGACAAATTTATTTTAATAATTGTATAGTAACACGAATTCGTTTTCGTTTTCTTCTTTGAAAAAAAAGTTAATTACATTTTGCAACGTTTTTCCCGTCCATGTAGTTACATTTTGTAATAATTATTACATATTGCAAAGTTTTTTCCCTTCCAAGTAGTTGCATTTTGTAATAATTATTACATTTTGCAACTTTTATGTAACAAAGCAACCCATGGACGACATGGACGAGATCAGCAAACGCACGGAAGAATTACTCAGAGCCGTCCAAGAGATCCAAGAAAGATACAAAAGTCCAGAAGTCCAACGGGCCATAGCAACACTTCAAGCAGAATACAACCTTCCACCAATAACCATCCCAACTGATACAACCACATCCACTATACGACCATTCTAAATGACACATCTACTACAACATCACCGCCACAGCCTCCTCCCTCCAAGAAGAGAAACAAGAAGCACAAACGCCGGTAACTCTCTCCTTTTCCTCCTTTTAACACGCTCAGACATGGTGCAAGACAGAAGCAAAAAGTAAAAGGAACAATACTATACAGTAAACGAAGGTCGGAAGGGACTTACCCCCACAACGTCCCAGCGCGCCTTCAGCGCGCCAAAACCATTCATTCTTTTTCATCAGATTGATCATCTAGCCTGAGACATCTACCGAGTACTCGATCCTTTTCCTCCTTCCACACGTCTAGACACACGTGTAGCTTCCTGATTTCAAAAGTCACAGAGTATTGAAAGGGGATTGCCCCATAGCGACCCTGCGCGCCTTTGGTGCGTGAAACCATTTCATTTCATTCATCAGAAGCCAGAACTTTGATCACCACTTCAAAAGAATTTATAAAAACAAACTTTTTAAGCTGAGTTCTGCCAAACAACATCCAAGAAGAAGTATATCATTTCGGGTTTCCATGTCGTCATTGGAGAACATATATTGTCATTCTGTTATTCAATACCTACGGTGGATTTTATACAAGGGATTTTATATTTCATTATAATTCATTATTCGTTATGGATCGGTCTCGTGCTAAATATATTTCGACTTTAGGAATAAATGTAGGTACGCCATACATTATTCTTTGTATATTAGGAGTTTTTCCAGAATATTTTTGTTTAAGTTAAACAAAAATATTCTGGAAAAACTCCTAATATACAAAAAAAAACATCAAAATGAACTAAAAAAATATTTGTTGAAGTTATTTTCAACTCCCAAACTCCGAAAATCTTTACCAAAAGTGGGAACATTCGGCCTCGACTGAAAAATACAGTTCTGGGGCCGAATGTTCGCGAAGTCGAAAAGACCCGTCCTTTTTCACCCAAATTACACATCTAGTACTCCTTTTCACTGCTTTGGGAAAAACAGTGAAAAGGAGTGCCAGATGTGTAATCTGGGCGTGGTGGAGACCCTGGAACTATTTCTTCTAGAATGCCCAAAATGCCAGTCTAAAAGAATAAGGTTCACTGGGAGTATAATGGGGAAGAGGGATGGGAGAATGAAAGACATGTGGTTAGTGGGCTACTCAAATGAGAGGGTTAATATGCTAATCGGAGAGATTGGTAAGAACGGGGTATGGGATGTCATCAAGCAGTTCGTCTCCGAGTGTTGGGAGGAGAGAAGAAGCGTGGGAATAGGGAGGCAGTTGGGAGTACATGGATAACCAAGGCCTTCTCATACGAGAACCGCGACAAATCAGCGGCCGGCCGAAGTGTTATTATTATTGTTACCTGCTTCGCCAGCGACAGAGCAGGCCTAGTTACCGCTCGACTTCGTCCGTCAGTCCGTCCGTCAGTCCGTCCGAAACACTTCTTCCGTCAAAGTTTTCTTGGCTTCTATGAAAGGGGGTGATGTTATATTTGGTCTGCTGCTTCATAATGATGAGTTGTATCGTGTATCTAATTTTCAGATCTGCCGTGCAGCCACTTCCTGTTTGCCGATACTTTGAAATTTGACTGTTCTCACTCAACATTGAATTTTTTTGTCACACTTTTCTCGGCTTCTATGCGACGGATTCATTCAATATTTCACCTGGACCTTGCCCTTATAAGAAAGTACCATGGTAAACCATGGTAAATACCAAAATACCCTGGTAATACCATGGTATTACCAGGGTATTTTGGGATTTACCATGGTTTGTTGAGTTGTATCGTGTATGCAATTTTCAGATCTGCCGTGCAGCCACTTCCTCTTTGCCGACACTTTAATCAATTGCATGCAGCGACGCAGGTCCAGACCCGGTATTGGTCTTGTTGATAAAGAACTTGACAGTTCAGATTCTTTTCTCGATATTTGCAACCGAAGTACATGTAATTAGCATCATATAAATAATTTTAGAGGCACCGGACATCACTCAGTGGGGATAGGTGGTTGTTTCTTTGATCAATCGGCTAATTTCAAGTCATAACCCCGCAAGGACGAAAGTCGTTTGGCGGAGCGTCACTTAAACTCCGAAGACGAAGCATGCGGTTTTTTCACATTCATAAGTCAACAGGTAAAAGGATACTTTGCAAGTTCAGCGAGGGTCGCCCAAAGTACTGTATAGACCTTCGAGTTAAGTGTCCACAAATTTTAAAACTATTTGAAAACCAGAAAATGTTCAAATAGCCAATACCAAAGACACGCCCAAACGGTCCATGGAAAATTGAAAATGGCTATTCCCAATTGCGGCGTTACCACAGCACAATGCCATGCCCAGGGAGCTGCACGTTGTCCGTACAGAATTTGGATAATACTGATACTTATAATACGAAATAGGTGCGTCCTAAAGTGTGAACGTAGTTATTTTGTAAATTTGAATGAAAAATATACAGAGTGGGGGGGGGGGGGGGGGGGGGGGGGGGGGGGGGGGGATACGGACACCTCCCCCCAACCGCGGCTGCCCCCCCCCCCCCTTTCCGGCAAAATTGACAGAAGAGGAAACCTGCCCCCCTCAGGATTTTCCAGGACTGGACACCTGGCCCACCCCCCCCCCCCTAAATTTTTTTGTTAACTTAAGGGGCCTATATAAGTAAGTGGAAGTTTGTTTATTTTGAAATTCTCACCTCTGATATTCCTTCAATTCATATTGAGGGGTCGTCCAACCTAACTTTGTCTTTGGTCAGTTTTGTGACATTTTTCCCCAATGCCTCAGAAACAGATAAGAGAAGCAAGGAAAGGCAAATTTATATATCAAAAATAATGAGTAAAGTGCATAGAAAAGGTACATATAATTTTTTTCAGGAAAAAAAGTGAATTTTAGGATTTTGAAGAAGATTAATTTGCCAATGGCATAAGTAAACGAACCGGTAAAACCACAAAATAATCGGTAATTCGAAAGCCTTGTCCTCAATATAATGATAACATAGTCATACTACAGAACTCGGAGAAAGCATTTTTTTGACACACACTCTGGTGGGTT
>JAUFNR010000272.1:0-54375 GCA_031216915.1 Pictodentalium vernedei | reverse complement strand
GTGGATCTAGCTGCAAGAAGCCGTACTTTTGCTCCCCCAAAGTTGCTCCCCCAAAAGTCCGGTTCCTATAGGAATTTAACACTAGCTGCTCCCCCAAAAGTCCGGGTAATCAGGCACGATTCATATCTTATATACTACTTAAATGCAACCCCGGAAAGGGAACACATGCGCACGTTAAATACCATAGTCCAAACTTCGACCCAAAGTCCGCAATATAAATAATTTTTTGGTTTGGCACGCCCAAAGGACGAACGAAACCCAAAAAGTAATATTACGGAATTTGGGTCCAAATTTGGACTAGTTTACCAAACCCCAAAATTATATTACGGAATTTGGCACAAGTTTGGACTAGTTGGGCAGTTACTATAGTCTGTGCTTATTGGATTTAATATTGGATTTACTAGTTGCGAACTTGCGACGTGCAATATGTCCATTATATAAAATGGACAAAGATGCCGACAGTATTATGTTGCTAGTTTTGTTAGAACTATTATCATCCTCCACAGTCAATTTGGCCAAAGGTATTGTGTAGGTTATGTGAGAATACTCCTGTTTGTTTGGGTACCCATAATTGGTGAAAAAAGAGGGGGCACGTGCCTCCTGTGCCCCCGGCTCCGCCGCCCCTGTCCTCCAATACTCCCCCCTCCCTCAATTATAGAATCTGATAATCCTGGGCCTGGATACGCCCCTGTACCTGACTGCTCATGTGTCGAACATCCATCTCAGTCGGTAGTGAAATAAAGAAAAAAAAGAACAATAACCCCAAAATATTCCTCGTTTCAAAATCAATCCGGACATGGTGGGGTTGGAGGCATTAATTCCTCGGCAAAGAATCAGCTTCAGACCATGGCATAACAAATGCAGTGGCGTAGCCACGGGTGGGGAGGGGGCTGTGGTACAGCCCCCCCCCCCCCCAAAAAAAAAGTTTCGCATCCCCTCTCCCAAAACATTGATCCAATGCAAGTTTCAAAAACCAAAATGCTCTCCAATATAGGGCTACATATCGTCGCCTGAGTGCTAGGCTAGAATGTTCTATGTCCCATCGGGGACATAGAACATTCTAGCACTCAGGCAACGATATGCTGCAATTGCCTCACATTCGATCTTGGAGCACTAAATTTTGCAAAATTTTCTCGGAGGAGGTCTTGTCCAAACTAGGACCCTCTGGTCGTCACCCGTCTCCTCCCACGTCCTTGTCCTAACTAGGACCTCCGGTCGTTACCCCCTCCTCCCACTTCCATGAAGGGAAGTGGGAGGAGGGGGGGTAACGACGGAAGGATGCTAGTTTGGACAATGCAAGGACCCCCGAAACCCCGAAACCCCACTGGCCACCTACATTACAAATATCATGGTATACCCCCCCCCAAACACACACACAAAAATGGCTAGCCACCCCCCCCCCCCTCAATTATAGAATTCTGGCTACGCCCCTGAACAAATGGGAGTCGAAATAATAATAAGAAAACTCAATTGCGAGCGCCACTTCTCAAATTCCATTCTGGTTTACATTTGAAGTGCAATTTGCTGTTTCCTTGCGAATACTATTCTGTTTCTTCACTGCGCATGTCACACTATTCCATGTAATTCGGAATGGACTACGGAAACATAAGCATGATAAGTGACATGAAAAAAAATGAAGAAGAAAAAAATAAAAACACCGGTCAAACTTATCTCCCCTGGTCGAAACAGTTCTTTGTACTTTGTTTTCCAAAAAAGAAGTGAAATTCTAAAAAAGGACCCCGATTAAATTTTGAAGAGACTCGTGAGTATAACCAAATCACGTCTCCCAACCACAAAAAAATGTTTAAAAAAACCCAGTTAAATCATTCGCGTGTATTTCAACAAACACATGTTGAATGGTTCACTACCTCGCTCAAGAGGGTGTGCTGTCTGAAATATTTGGGAGGGGGGGGGGGGGGGGGGTCATTGCATTTCCACAGAATTTCTTAGACAATAATGTACACTGTAGTAATATTTAATAGTGATTCTTTCCCCGTGGCAACGGGAAGTGAAGCAGTGCTTATTTACTATGGTAAGAAAGTTCCACTTTACTGGTGAAATAGGACCCAGTCAACAGTGCCTGGGATGGATGTCCACTAAAATGGGCAACCAAAGGGGTAAACGATCGGCTAAACTTGACTTTAGACATTTGTTGTGGTCACAATTTTTTTATTTGTTGGTGTTTAATGTCACTTTTCTGCAACTATGGCCAATTGCGACCGATGGGCACAATTAGCCAAAGCGATGAAAAGTGACCTTAAACACCAATAAATAGATAAATAAATAGCTAATGCTCCTTGCAAGGTGTCTAGTTTGTTCACACAATTTATTTCGTGTGTGTAGATAAGTGCAGGGTGGATTACAACTAAATCACACAGAGTGAATTATCCACTCAACTTCAACTTACAGGCGCCGATAAACAGCAGACAAGCAAGCAAATTGTCTCTTGATGGATGTGTAGATAAATCTGGTGGCCCTTAAAAAATCAGTTTGTGTAAAAAAATATGAGTTCTGTAAAACATTCACTTGACAGGTGATTTGGTAGTAGTCCACCTGTCACGTACTGTGTATTTTTACCCATTAGTAGCCGAGTGCTAACTCCAAGGAATACTAGCAGAGATTTTCTATTCAAAAGTGCAAACAAAACCCGATCGATATTACAGTGCTTTGAAAGAGTGCTTGTGTATATATATTTTTTAAAAGATAATATATTCTGTCATTCATGTGTGCAAATGTCTATAGATACTTGTAAAGAATTAAAGTCAGATATCATTAATCACAAAACCCGATCGATATTATAGTGCTTCGAAAGAGTGCTTGCGTATATATTTTTTAAAAATATAATATATTCTGTTATTCGTGTGTGCAAATGTTTGTAGATAAAGCATTAAAGTCAGATATCATTAATAAAAAAAAAATTAAATTGCTTAATAAAGTGTTGTTTGTTAAAATCATTTGTCCCAAATATCAGTCAACACAGATGACTGTCCATAAGATCATCATTGACAACTGCACTTGTTATTGTTGAAGTAATTACCATGGATACTAAAAAGTTCCCCTCAAAGAGACGAGTTCACGTTCTTCATTGCGCGCTGCGGTCAAGGTCATATAAGTGTAAACAAACAATGATGGCCGAGGCGCAAAATTTGAATTTCGAAAAACTGAAATTATGGAACGTTGAGTCTCTAAAGGCTGTGTGTCGTAGAAAGGGCTAAAATCAAGTGGCTGTAAAGAAGAATTAATATCCCGAGTATTTTATGCTTTCGAAAATAATATTCCCGATGCTCTCACGAAAGAAGAAGAGCTGAAACTGAAAGCGTCGACGTACGATTCCCTCTTGAAAGTGGATGGAGCACCGCAACCTGACCCGTTGACCGACCTGAATAGCGGTTGGAAAGGGGAGAATGATGGAAAATATCAATGGCCTCCGACAATGTATGCAGACATGTGTGAATTCATGCTGTCACTTGGTGGCGATATCAACCGTTCCATTACTAGAAAGGCATTGAATGCCTACAGAGAAGGCAAAGCGTACAGCTATTTCGAATCAACATGGCTGAAAGAAATACTGTACCATAATATCACCACACAAAACAACTATTGTTTCTTGAAGGCATTGTGCACGCCTTCTCAGAGAATTGGGTGTACACCGCACACATGTTGGGTGATGATTGAGAAAAAAAGTGGTAAAATAAAATCGGCCTACTGTACTTGCTTTGCTGGGTGAGAAGACATGCGTGATATAATCAACACTTTTAACTGGTAGAGTGTTGCAGGACTGTATTTTGGTTTATAAAAAAGGTCCAGGTGGTGCAATAAAAACAAACGTAGTTTGTGTTGTTAGCAAGTATTTCAAATTCGGCAACAGAAATACTCATTTGTTGACATAAAATTGTTTTGTTACCATTAATTTGAGAGTGCTGACCATTCGCAAATAATTAGTAACAAAACAATTCTCCACATAAAATTTAAAAAATAAAATAACCTACGACGCTACCACTACCAGTTAGGCCTGTTGTTACATTTACACACTGGTCAGGATGTGATGAAGTGATGACCATATTTCGTCCTTATTTGCAATTTCTTCAGAATATGATACCTCTCAAGTTGAAGAGTGGAGGATTTTGATTTGAAGAGGCTGGAGGCAAATGTAAAAAAAAGCTGACTGGACGGGCAGTACTTGCATACAGATGCCAAAGGAATTTTACTTGAGTGCTGCAGACACCGGGAGCATCTGTGTACAATGTATGCTTGTGGGGTGTGGGGGGGGGGGGGGGGGGGCATTTTTTGATACTTGCAATCAAATTGGGCATTCTCGTAGCCTGACAGCCTGTGGGGTGAAAATCCACTTCAATTTTTGGATGGCAATTTTTTTTCAACGTGTTAACTGTTTCAAATGTGCAAATTCATCCAATCCCTCCTCTTATTTTTCACCCCAACATCAACTGTACTTTTTTAATAGGCCTATCACCTTTCACCCCAATAAAAACAATTATTTCGAAGTATTCGTACAAGCGTTAGAATAGAAAATGGATGAAAAAAATTACCCCCCCCCCCCCCCCAACACACACACACACCTCACCTCCTGAGTCAGCCATGACCCCACTGGTGACATTCTACACAACTGTGATGACGTTTAAATTTGGTTTACATTGGCTGTACATTACTTTTAAATAAATAATATTGTTAGTCGAGTTGTACTCACGGGAAAAATCAATTATCTTCGCAATTACACTCGTTAGAAAACTTCGACCATGTGGTCAAGTTGACGGATCAAGCTTCTTTGTTTCTTCTAAGTTCTGATTGAGTTCACGAAAGCCTCGACCCAAATGTTTCTCACTATAGTACAGTGTAATTCAAATCCGAATACCACTCGACATGTCACTTGACGTCACGTTGAGCATACGGGAACAGTTAGCTTTCCACACACTGCCGCAAAAAATGAATTCTAGTTTATTGTTCAGACAGACAGCCCAATAGGCCCTCTCTGTGTTACAAGAAAAATATTTAAATATTTAGTTGGTCATAAATAGAGAAGTGGAAGTGGCGGAGCTATTGGGTGGAGGGGGGGGGGGAGGGGGGGTGTCCAACCCTACAAAATTCTGCCCCCAACAAATAGATTATCTTACGGCGCACCCCAAAATAACCGCCTAGTCATGGCAGAGGAGCATGACAGAGCTCAAACACGACTCCACCGCGAGTTTGTGGTACTCCAGCTATGGAGGGGGGGGGGGGGCACCATCACTCCCTCCTACTCTCCTACCGACCAGGCCTTCGGCATACTTTCCCCCCCCCCCCCCCTCGGTTTTCCCTAATTGGGATCCCGTCTCTGTCACTGGACGGGAGCCCCCTGTACTCTTGGTATTTTTTCTATTTTTGTTTTTTCTTGGGCATGGGGGCTCTCAAATTCATAACTAGGTAGGCTCGCAGATGTCAGATGCCATAAAATGAGCGGTGTTCGCTATTATTACCAGCCAGATAAAGGTAGGCTACAGATAGGTTAGACCCTATATTTCTCCGGAAAACACATTAAAACTACCGTATCGTTGCATTATTATGACAGATTTGTTTGGTTGGATGTTCTATTCTTCAAAACCACAAAATTCAGCATCTGAATGGGAGCCGAATATAATTGTAATGAAAATGTCACAAAGCAATACATGGCTTGTAAGTATGTTTGCACCTGTTTCACCGCTTGGACATCAATAAAAAGTGTAGGGTGGGTTCCCCAAATTAGGTTAAATGGGGTAATCATGGACACAACACTCCCCTAGAAAATCGCCACAACAAACGGTAAGAGCCGCGGCATTTTGCCTGGGATCTTACTACCGCATTGCTGATTGCCATGGCGGATTTCTAGGGCTGTGTTTTTGTTTTCGCCCCCCCCCCCTCTGGGAGGGGGGAGTCGGAGGGAGGAAGCGTAAATGAACATCCACTGGGCCTCAGGTAAAACATCACAGGGTGTGCCGGGTTCACCATGATGGCGTCGAGAATAATTTAGACCAGGATATCATATATCGCTACCTTTTTTTAGGATTGTGTGTGACTCGTGTCCTAAACTTTTCAATGATGCCATAGCTGAAGATTTTCTGATCGTGGGCGGGTAATTAGGCCAAAAGGATATTTCCCTGTCATGCCGCAAGTGGAAACAAATTATTGACTGTTTTTTGTTTTGTTTTTTATCAGTGTGCATTCACATTGAAACATGATTTACTTATAATTTCAACGTAACAGACAAAATTCCTTCATTTCATATTAACCCTCTATCTACCGCTAGTAGCAGGCGACACTCGTAAAAAAAAAAGTCGCGTATAAATAAAAATTTTCATCTTTTGCTTCCAAGACATAAATAAAAATTTTCATCTTTTGTTTTACGAACAAGTCAACAGATAGACCTTGTTTGTGGAGCAAATATGGCGCAGACAAAACAGTGCTTCAACCAAAGTTAATAAAAGATATTGATTTCAAGAAACCGCGATTCAGTAAAACTAGTGTGACAAAAAATGTTAAACTTGAAAACAAAAATTCACATGAAACATCACCATACACTTTCGACGAGCTGCGAGACTCTTTAATGGATATATGTCATGACGCAGTTGTGTTTCAACCCCATAAACAGGTGTCTCCACAAGATGTTTTGTACTCCGAAGACATTTATACCTCTCCACCTATATCTCTAGCCAAAGAAATTGAAACAATAAAAAATTCAGCTGACTTCTTAACATTGTTGCGAAATTTCACTCTAGAAGACTCGAATTCAATTCAAAAAGCTACAGTGGGGCAATTGGACAATGAATTATGGGCTGAACACAGAAAATATCGTATAACTTCTTCGATTGTTCACGACGTTTGTCGTAAAAGCAAAGACCAGTTGCGAGATACCGAGCTACCAGTGTCTGTTACCTCGCTTATTTCAGTCATCAAAGGTGAAAAAACTCCTGATCTGAGCAGAATTCCAGCTGTTAAATATGGCAAAGAAATGGAGCCAGAAGCTCGACGAGCTTATTCGGAATTAATGTTAAAAAATCACAACAATTTTTCTGTGACTGAGGCTGGTCTCGTTATTAAAGCTGACAAAGCTGAATATGCTGCATCCCCAGATGGGTTAGTAAGTTGTGACTGTTGTAGTGTTGGTCTTTTGGAAATAAAGTGTCCATTTTCTGTGTCAATGCCAAGCCATCCTGTGACAACTTGGACTATCTTACAAAATTAGGTCTGAAAACATAAGTATTTCTCACAGATACAATGGCTTATGGGAATCTGTAATAGAAAATGGTGTGACCTCTTTATCTACACAAGACATGGTTACCATCTAGAGAGAATCCTGTTTGATGCTAAATTTTTTGAAGCTCTTGTGGCAAAATGTGACTTATTCTATCAAGCTTGTGTTATTCCTGCCATTTTTCCACAAACACAGGACTTGGGCCGCGAACGCGAACTTATGAATCAAACACAGACTGGTGAGAGTCATTCTTCGAGACCATGTGCTGTGACTGGTGGAGGAATACTGCGGGCAATTTTAATATCATCTGATGAGGAAAGTACAAATGTTTATGTTCCACCGCAAAAAAAGAGAAAATGTTAACGTTAAACGCATTCGACACAATTTGATATACACATTTCATACATATTAAGTAATTCTTTCGATCTTGGGTTTTTTCTCTTTTGTTAAATGACATTTTTATAATTACGACATCTCTAGTCACCCCATTGACTTTGTGTATTCATGACAGGATATGAATCAAAAGTTGTTGTTAGACAAGCAGGGAACTGCGAAAACTACCAGCTACCAGTTACAACGAAGGATACTGCATCTGTGGAGACACCCATTTTCACGGTGAGCATTCCCCGTAACCTATAATACGGGAGTTTGATGCCCTAATGTCTTTGAAATAAATTAGCGATACAAAGATGGTGTGCATTGCTCATTCCATTTTAAGATTTCAGCAGATCGTACATTGACCGTTGAGAATCGAAAGATATCCGACTTTTTTCCAGGGCCGTCGAGAGCCGGGGGGGGGGGGGGTTTATTAACACCGGTGGTCCGGGGTTATACTGGAGGCCCGGCACCTGAGCTGCATGTTCACGTTTAACACGGGCCGATAAACATACTTCTGTCTGTCATGCTTATGGCAAATTACTGAGCAATTTTACGTTGCGTACATTGCGGGCCACACACGAGGATAAGTGATCATATGTTCAGTCTCAAGCTTAATTATATTTACGTCTAAAATTCGAGGAAACATTTGTCCCCGTGAAAAAAAAAGAAAAAAACAGACCCCCATCGACGAGATAGGGACACCCCTCTCGAAACTCGACCAAAGTTAATTGCGGGTCGTATGCATGATCCCGGCAAACACACCACGTAACTACAACGTTCGTCCTATTCAGCGTTGTAGTTAAGTTGTGTGTTTGCAGGGGTGCGTTCCACACCATAGAGCCGCGTTCAAAAGCTAACACCGGGCCACGAGATATCTTTCGACCCTCCTGCCCTTTTTTTTTTTTTGCCAACTGCCCTTAAGAAAATATACGTCTCAGCACCGTGGGTGAGACGGGTGGGGGGTCTACCATCGCGCACATTATCCATGGAAACCATTTTGCCTGTTTGTACATTTTCGGTTTAATAAGATATATATAAATTTTCCCTGCCCCTCCCTGTGTGCATGTATTATTAGTTGCAGACTGAACACTCTAGGGACACGAGTTTACTAGCCCCCCCCCCCCCCCCGACGTAACTGAGGAATTAGATTGTCTCATTGAAAGACTCCACAAACGCTAGGACACATCTGACGATTTTTCACACCCAAAGAGCGATCTGTTTACTTGGGAAGGGGGGGGGGGGGGAGGTGCATATATGTCTCTTATATCACACAGGCTAAGTTTTGGCAAGCCCGCATGAGGATCTGTTTTCCTCTAGATTTTGAAGCAATGGGAGTTTGTGGGCTTCAGTGGGAAAAAAATTAATTGCAGACTACAGATTTGTTTAAATTTATAAAATGTTTGATTTTTTACTTATATTTAGGTCTACATTGGGAACATTTTCATCTTTTTGGGGGGAGGGGCGTTTCTAGAGGTTGAAATTTCTTCTGACATCCGCCTACAAATTTTCAGCTGTAGGTGGTGTTGTTGCAACCCCCACCCCACCCAAACAAATATAACAAACGACACAAAACCACATCCGTGGACTGAATACCAACTGATTCTCTCCGATCATGTTAGGGTGTTTGTTTTAAATTACGTCTGCTGAAATGGAAAAGTGTCTAAGCATGCTCATATGTACTGTTCCATTCGATGTAGCCTGAATTTCCAAAATAATGAAATTGATCCTCCTTCATTAACCTGAATCCAAAGCAGTGGCGACGCCAGAAATGTTGTGGGGGGGGGGGGGGGGCAAACTCATCACGAAGAGGGGCGAATACGTAAAGGACCATATCGTTGCATTATTATGACAAAATAGCGGATGGCCAAAGAGTTATAATGAGGTAGTCCAAACCTGGACCCACAAGTCCATAAAATAATTTTTTGGGTTTGCTACGTCCTGCGGACGTACCAAGCCAAAAAATTACATTACGGACTTTGGGTCGAAGTTTGGACTAACTGTACTGGTAATTAGTGCTCCTTCTTTCAAAAAATACTGGCTGCGCGTCTGGTGGGTCGATGTCTGTGTGTGTGTGGGGGGGGGGGGTGGATGGATGTGTGCGTAATGGATGGGGGGGGGGGGGGGCAAGTGAGGGAAGAGCCCACGTGGGGGGGGGGAAATGCCCCCACCCACCCAACCCCACCCTAGCGCGGCCACTGATCCAAAGATACATTTTCATTTCACACGAAGTTTCATTGAAAACTGGACACACAGAAAATTTAAAGTAATTCGTTTGATTTGGTCTTTGATCAGCCACATCACTATTTAACAAGTGGTGGATATAGATTGACCATTGCAGCGCATATAGTAAAAATACCAACTTGGGGTACCATGGATATTGGTATTGTTCCAGATACGATTTTAAACCACTTCAGTCTATTTATTGCTCTTTCAACGTGAATTCTGAGCGCAGCTACTCTTTTTGTTTTCTTCACTTTGTCCCCAGTCATCTGCTCTCACCCTCTTGACCCTGGTGGTATATAAAGGCGACCTCCCCTTTCCATCAATTCTTCGACAATATTGAAGCCTCTGTCTGCTAAAATCGTATAGCCAAACTGAACCGTTTCCAAATATCCAGAATTTTTCACTATGTGTTTATCGCTAGCCCTCCCTCTCCATGTTTTAGAAATGAACTGTATTGAACCAATTGGAGTTATGTCAACTAAGGCTTTGACAGTATTATGCTGCTTATAATCGGACCATGTTAAAGCTTGAGCTTCGTGGCTTTTCGGTGTCTCTATAAATGTTTCGAAACAGTCAATAATGCCCGTGGCTGTAGGAACCTGGTCAATGAAACAAGTTGGGAGGGTGTCCTTTGTCTCTTTTCTAGTAGGGCGGTGGATCAATGCATTAAACTCACGCGCCAAGAACCTGATCCATGTTTTTATAATTTGTGAGCAGAGACCGGTACTCATATTAAAAATGTTTGACAAAAAATGCATGAGTTAACCCCTGTCGTAGCTTCAAAAAGACAATAACAATTTCCTGTGCCACAGTTTCATTTCAACTTTTGCAGCCCTCAATTCACTTTCTAAAGAATTTATTTTATTTACAAGTCTCTCTATCTGGTGTTGCTTCTCAATACAATCAGGACACGAACATTGTTCTGAACAACAACATGCGTATTTGAAGTCATATGAATGATCCAATTGATGCGTTCGTTTGAATTTATCATTATCTTCGGCACTGACTGTACAGTCTGAACATTGTGTATCGAGACTGCTCACATTTGTTTTCTTTTGTTGTTTTTAGTTTGGCACGAACGGCAGATTTCTCTTTGCAGGGGGCTTTCTTGGTGTCAAGGGTTTAATCTCATTGCCCATATGCAGTACTGGGTATGGATTACTTGGGGTGGGAGCACCATCAACAAAATGTCTGGAACAAATAACACTGTAGGGCTGGGGCTCCCAGATTTTCTTCGTTTCTGGGTTTTTCCGGTAAACATTCTTAATCCAAATTTTCCTACTTTCTGGATTTTTTTTCTGCGTTGGAAACGGGTATAGTATAAATGGCTGTGGACAGGCGCAATGCATTTTCAGATTATCGTGTGTTTCGCAGAGGCTTTTCAGCCATCTCTGTATTTTGTAGTGTGAATTAGAGCAATCTTTTACTGCACAAATCGACATTTTCTCGAACGGACAAGGTTACAATTTTGAATTCACGCGCGTTTGTTTACACTATATTCAGGAACGATAATCGCGTTGCGCTCATGCGCAAAGCTATTTGTAAACTCGGCTTGCTTATCCTATTTTTAGACGCCCTATTATGCAATCGACCAGTGGAGAGGAGAGAATATTTTAAATGGACTGTACACGTAATGCCTTCCGTTGAGTACATTTTAGTACTGCACATATATCTCAACGTTTGCCGACTCAAGGCCAGACTCTGGTAAGTTTCAAAGATAACTGATACATTATTTCTGTCCTTTGTGAAATGAAAAAAAAAACAATACAAGAACTTCTTGAGAATTAAGCACGAACCTGTGACAGAGAAATACAGTAAACTGAAACAAACATAACACAGTACTGGAAACGGAATTACAGACATAACTCCAAAGACAACTCGGACCAAGACAACTCGGACCACTTTTGAAGACAACTCGGACCAACTTTGAAGACAACTCGGACCAACTTTGAAGACAACTCGGACCACTTTTGAAGACAACTCGGACCAACTTTCAAGACAACTCGGCCCGACTTTTGAAGAAGTCGACCCAAGTTTCAAGACAAGTCGGCCCAACTTTCTAGGCAACTTGGACTGACTCGGTGAATAATTCGGACCTGAATAGTGCACAAACGAAGATTCGGGGTTGGTGGGGAAAGTCACAGAACAACCAATCACGTTAAACGATTTATTAAAAATTGAGGCATGACAGTCAAAGACATGAATAAATGAATGAATAAAAGTTTTCACATAAAAAACAATGTTCAGCACATACGTGATTCGCTCACTCCAATGAGGGATCATAATCTATGTTTTGGAAACCAAAAAAATGAAAAAAAGATTGAATAGCAATTTTCGTGTATGAAGGTAAAAGTTAACTTATCCTCTTACAATTATGAGATATTTCTTTCAAGCCCCTGTTAACACTTCTTTTGTGAAATTACAATTAATAACAATAACCTTTGAGTAAATGGATAAACCCGAGACAACGAGCAATAAAAAAGCCAGTTAACAAATGACACGCTAATTGTTTAACAATTAGTAAAACAAACATTGTATTGTGAAGGTTACCTAACGCTAGTAGCAGACCACACTCGCAAAAAAAAAATCTCGTGTAATTATAAATTTTCATTTTTTCTTGCAATACATAGGTTATGATCCGTCATTAGAACAAGCACGACGCGCCCTTTCCAATGAGGGGTCATAACCTATGTCTTGGAAGAAAAAAAACAACACTTAAAAAAAGATTGAATATCAATTTTCGTGAATAGCGCTGGTCGGTTTTTGCCGATACGTTAGGCAAAGGTTCAATAACCATACAGTTTAATACTCCCACACTTTTTAAACAGTTGGTACACTGATTTCCCCAACAGTGTACCTATTCCATACATCGAAAAGTTTACCTTGTACACAGCGAACATTTTTTTTCCTTTGTATTCTTTTCAACTTACCTTCCGAGACCATTTTTACCTGAGTGGGAAGCTGCTTAGCTTCAGCATACAATAAAGTTAGTAACAAATAAAAATGTAGATTTCCCTTTTTGGCTTTCTGATTTAGCCACCCTTCACAGTCATTATTGGTACGTATGGTGCGACCAAAAACCTCAAAGCCAAACTGAATTGTCTTGGTCCGAGTTGTCCTGATCCCCTGGAAACGGAACTGAGAAGTGACGAGTTTGGATAAAAGGCTTCCAAATTTGACGTGCTTTACATATTTGACTCTCGAGCAACTCGACCCACCGAAAATAATCAGTAAAGATTGCATTATATATAACTTGGAGCCGAAAAGATTCAATTATATCAAATTCTATGCTCTCGTCGAATAGTGAACATACTCTCTGAACAAACTAACAACACACCAACCCCCTCGCAAAGGCAAAGTGCAGCCTTGCCAAACTTTGACCCGAACTGGCCAAACTTTGACCCAAACTGGCCAAAGACTGTAATATAATTTGTTGGTGTGCTTCGCAAGGACGCTCCCCACCAAATCATTATATTACAGCCTTCAGGTCCAAGTTTGGCCTAAGCTTGACCATGCTTGCATAAATTTAAGTTTGCAGAGGCATGCGGAAATTTATGCAACAATCTGCTGCAAGCTTTTTAAGCTATACAAATGAAACCATCTCTAGACTTCAAGCTTAAACCACAAGCTTGCACCCCCAGTTTCCAGTCTAATCTGTGTAAAACAAGGTAACGCGACAAGCTTGTGTAATGTCCCCCTTTTCCCACTTCTCCCAAGCTGCGCAAAATATTACAAAAGGGACACACGACAACAGGCAACTTCAAAGAATTAAATATTTATTTAGTACAAATTTAACTTTATTCAAAGGGAAACTGGGGAACACATGCTCACAAAATCACATTCCATGCATTTACAGGAACGAATTATCTATGTTTTATACAGTGAAACCCTGTTAATTGAATAGCCACTTTGCCTTTGAAAATTATTCAATTAACAGGAGTATTCAATTAACAAGAATTGTGTCACTTTCCTGTATTCTAGAGCTAAACTTAGCATTTATTCTATTATGAGCTCTGTCAAACAAGATATAATAGATTAAATGCCTGCTGTGGATGTACTGAGGCCAAATACATGTAGGCCTATAAACAAAGGAAAACTGAAGAGAATCAGGGGTAGTTTTTTGACAGGTTACAAGATTTTTTATTCAATTAACAGGAGTTTACTCTATAACCTATATTCAATTAACAGGTCAAATTTGTACTAGATGTATGGTAAATGGTTTTCGTGTTGCGAAATTATATTCAATTAACAGGGTTATTCAGTTATGAGATATCCAATTAAGTGGGAGCCACGGTACCTGTTTATGGCCTTGGAAACTTTCCTGCAAGGGAGGAATATAGCAAAGAGCTCCGTCCATCTGTTCATCTGTCCATCCAAACTTTGTTTACAGCATAATTTGAACAATAGCTAAAGGATTTCAAATCTTTTTTGAATATATCTCTATAGCAACAATTCTATGTGAAGTTTGATGACCACCGATTTCTCTTGAAAATTATGGGAGTTATGGCCCCTTGTTATAAAAATATCCTGTAAATCTTGTTTATGGCATAACTTGAACAGTAGTTAACAGATTTCAATTCTTTTTGGTATAATATTGTCTCTATAGCAACAATGTGTACATCAAGTTCGTTGACCAGCGATATCCGCTGAAAACTATGGGAGTTAATGCCCTTTGTTTAATAAAAAAGTATTGTGTAATGCTTTTTTATAGCATAACTTGAACAATAGGTAACAAATTTCAATTCTTTTCGGTACCTGTCTCTATAGCAACAATGTTCGATGACCAGCGATATCCAGTGCAGATTATGGGAGTTCTTGCCCTTTGTTAAAAGATATTGTGTAATGCTTGTTTATGGAATAATTGTAACTTAATCATTAATAAGTAAATATCAATTTTTAGCCCGACTGTTTACAGTTTGGGGTAGAGCTGTAGGTTTTTAAATTTCTTGTTCGGTTTAGGTTTTGGTTTTTCAGATGGAGTAAAACCTCGGTTCGGTTCGGTTTTCGGTTTGTTCATGAGGCCAAGTAAAACTCAATAAAACTCATTCTTATGCCCGGAGTCATAACTGAATTGGAGTGAAATTGAGTGAAACTCAATGGATGCCTGAAATAAGCTATAATACATGAAGAATCAGGAAGGCCAATATAATAATTACCTAAATAAACAGAACTTTTATTGTGCTTGGCCATTTTTCGAGGTCTGACACCTACACGCAACTTGAGGAAAGCTGCAAACACAACTAAACTGAAATGTCGGAAATTCACAGAATGTAGCCTTCCCAGAGTAGTGTGAGTACTCAGACATTGCCATTGGCGATGTCTGGGTACTCTCACTGCTCTGGGATGGCTACATTCTGTGAATTTCTGCAGCAAGAGAGTATTTTTTAAAAAATGAAAAACCTTAGATTAAGGGATGTCGACGGTTTCGGTTATTTAGAAAAACTAAAAACCTCGTTTCAGTTTCGGTTAACCTACAGCTCTAGTTTGGGGACATATTTAACCCTATTTTGAAGTCAATTTAACTTCCAGGTTAAAGTTTTTGGTTAAAGTTTTTTATTTATAAAGTTACACCTTTAATTCTTAAAACAGTCTAGTGGAATGTCTCTGTTTTTCTCATTTGGGACAATGACTACTGTCTACTGAAGCTTGCTACAGTAATTTTAATTAATATTGGCATGATTTTAACCCCTTTTAGACATGTTTTCAGACTTACTTTCTTTGTATTTGAAATTAGACTTTTACCACATACATGTACTTTGCGACTTTAATTCTTGCATGTTCAATACAACTTTATGATTGCATTCACATCAATGATTTCTTATCGGTTTTACGAAATATTTAACCCTTTTTTGCATTCAATTTTACTTTGTATTCCCAGCTTAAACTTTCAGATTAATGTTTTGCTTTTCAGGGTTGTACCTTTCATTCTTCAAACACTGTTTTACAACATCATTGTTAGCTTAACTTGACATAGTCAAGATAAGCTATTGCTATCACGTGTGTGTGTGCGGAAGTCTGTGAGTCTGTTCACATTTTCCTTTAGCACGGGCTACAACACCCCGCAGTTCTTGTCTGATTGTCATGAAATTTCATACGCAGGTTTAGGGTCATGTCTAGATGAGAACGTCCCCTTTTAGTCGCGATCGGACAACCGGTATGGCTGCCCGAGCCCAAAACCCGAAAACCATTAGCACAGTCTACAGGTCATATTTATGAAGGGATTTCATTGTAACTTGGTAGGATGCCTCTGTATAATGCCTAGATGGGAATGTCCCCTTTAGACCATGATGGCTGCCCAAGCCCGAAACCCAAAAACGTTTAACACAGTCTGCAGGTCATGTTTAATATGGAGGGATTTCATTGTAACTTGGTAGAATGACTCCTTATGATCTCTAGATGAGAATTTCCCCATTTGGGCATGATCTGCCAACCGTCACGACTGCCCGAGCCCAAAACCCGAAAACCTTTAGCATACAGGTCATATTTATTGAGGAATTTCATTGTAACTTGGTGGGTTGACTTCATACAATGTCTAGATGAGAAAATCACCTTTTGGTCCTCATTGGGCAACTGTGACGGCTACAGGGGCCCGAAGCTCGAAAACCTTTAGCACAGTCTACAGGTCATATTTATGAAGAGATTTCATTGTAACTTGGTAGGATGACTCCAAATAATGTCTAGATGAGAATGAACCATTTTGATCGCGATCATTCAGCCTTGATGGCTGCCCGAGCCCAAAAACCTTTAGCATAGGCAAAAAGTCATATTTATGGAAGGATTTCATTGTAACCTGTTGTGTTGACTCCATATAATGTCTAGATGATGACATCCCCTTTTGGTCATGATTGGTCAACTGTGATGGCTACAGGTGCCCGAAGCCTGAAAACCTTGAGCACAGTGTTCAGGTCATATTTATAAAGAGATTTCAATGTAACTTCGTACGATCACTCCAGATGATATCCAGATGAGATTGTCCCCGTTCGTTGCGATCATTCAACCATGATGGCTGCCGGAGCCCGACGCCCGAAAACCTTTAACACAGTCTACAGGTCATATTTATGAAGGGATTTCATTGTAACTTGGTAGGTTTGACTTTATATAATGTCTATATGAGAACGTCCCCTTTTGGACACGATTGGGCAACTGTGACAGCTACTGGGCCTGAATCCCGAAAACCTTTGGAACAGTCTACAGGTCATAATTATGAATGGATTTCATTGTAGCTTGGTAGGATGACTCCAAATAATGTCTAGATGAGAACGTCCTCTTTTGGTCGCGATCATTCAGCCTTGATGGCTGCCCGAGCCCAAAAACCTTGGCATAGTCTACAGGTCATATTTATGAAGGGATATTATTGTAACTTCGTAGCATGACTCCAGATGATGCCCAGATGAGAATGTCCCCTTTTGGTTGCAATCATTCAGCCATGATGGCTGCCCGAGCCCAAAGCCCGAAAACCTTTAGCACAGTCTTCAGTTCATATTTATGAAGGGATTTCATTGTAACTTGGTAGGTTGACTTCATATAATGTCTAGATGAGAACAGCCCCTTTTGGGCACCATTAGGCAACGGTGACGGCTACAGGGGCCTGAAGCCCAAAAATCTTTAGCACACCCTACAGGTGATATTTATGAAGGGATTTCATTGTACCTTGGTAGGATGACTCCAAATAATGTCTAGATGAGCACGTCCCCTTTGGACGCAGTTAGGAAACTGACGGCTCCAGGGGCCCGAAAACCTTTAGCACAGTCTACAGGCCATATTTATGAAGGGATTTCAATGCAACTTGATAGGATGACTCGTTTTGGAATAATTTCACTGTAACTTGGTAACTTTCGTTGATATACGTTAACTGCGAGGGCCACATACATTAACTGTGAGGTCATATTAACCGACCCATCAGCTCTTTAGTACAGTGTACACCTCATATTATTTTTTATCAAAAACATAGCATACAGGGAACAGAAATGAACATATTCCCAATTATCACAATTCTTGTCTTATTTCATAATCCTTTCATAAACATTGAACATTATTCTTTTCATCAAACACAACACACAAGTTCAGCTACAGTGTCATTGACACTTTCATTTTTCATTTGGGGCAACGTCTACTGAACCTGTATACAGTGGTTTCAAATAATATTGGCATTAATTTAACCCTTTTCAAAATGGTTTTCAAACTTAGTTTCTTTAAATTTGAAATTAGGCTTCTACCACATACTTTGTTACTTTTTAGGCCCCCCACCCCCACCCCACAAGAGAGGGATACAGCACATAGCTCCATCCGTCTGAACTTTGTTTATGGCATTACTTAAACAACAGTTAACAGATATCAATTCTTTTGGCACATGTCTCTATATATTTATTTATTTAATATTTATTGGTGTTTAACTCTCTGCACACTGATATCAAAACACCGAAATTTCAAACAACAAATTTTTCCCATAATGCAACTAGAAATTTAACCATGTCAGTCTTGTTTGACAGAGCTCAATGAGCTCTGTCAAACAAAACTGAATTGGTTAAATTTCTAGCTGTCTTATGGGAAAAAGTTACGGCTTGAAAATTTCATTTTACGACATAAGCGTGCAGAGGGTTAAGGTCACATACTTATGCACAATGGCTAATTATGACCATGACAGTTATATGAGTGGAGGAAACTGGACGACCCAGAGAGAACTACCGAGCATCGCCGAGCCACTGTCGGCTCCTCAACATTCTAACGCTGTTCTGGCGTAGAAGTCCAATAGTCTACCACTGAGCCACCACAAAAATTCATCATGAAGGTTATAGTCATTACATGTCGAAAAAAAATTGTTCTATGCCTCCCCTCCCCCCCCCCCACCCTATTGTACTCTAAACCACTCATATAGTGGAAACCACTATCAGAGTTCTATTGAAAAATGCTGAAAGCCACAGTAGTGGTAGGGCTGGGCGATATGGGAATCTGAATACCGGTAACGATATCAGAAAAAATATCGCGATATACCGGTATATCGTGCAGCAGTGTGTGAAACACATATTAAATGCAAGGGATATCATGAATAAAAAATATATTTTTGGAGCAAAAGATAGAAGTATCACTTACTGCTCTGAGAAAATGAGTGATTTGAATGGAAGACCATAATAATCCATGTCTACAAAGTTATTGAACCTATTGTTTAATACGAAAATAAACCATAAAATTAGCATGGGTTTACTGGCTTTCATCTGAATCTGGGATGTAAGTAAATTAGTCTTTGTCAATTTAATTCCTCTAAAAACATGGTCAGCCTCTCTTGACTGATAAGCGTTTAATTACTGAGCCAGTCAATTGTCACATTGTGTTAATTGCGTATGTGTGGCTTCATGAAAACAGTGGCAAACAAAACTTTTTTATCAAAACAACGGGTGTCCAGTTGATGGAATTCCGAGGGCCTGGTTTCACAAAGAACCAGTAGTAGCTCCTCCCCTTCTCCTATCTTCCAGCAGTAAACTTCCTCAGATGACAATGTCAAATGTCATCTGTCACATGTCAGGCCAGTCGGTATGTTGATATTAAGCACGCCTCAAGACGTGATCTCCCTTCACTTTCATGATAGTCTGCAGGTGTCAATCACCAACCGACAATGTTTTCTCCCAGTGATGGCATCACACCACCTCTGTTACATTTGACAAAAATTGTTGCACATTTCGCAATTGTGAATATGTGTGATTTGAAACATTTTTGTGTCAGATTGCTGGCAACGAATTCACCGTGACAGTCGGGTCTATTTTCCGTGTAACAACAAACTATTTGTGTGATGTATGCTACTTCAATAATTCACTAATTAAAAATAAACAAATTTAGCAAACAAGTATTAAATTTTTATTTCATAATTTCTCCATGAATCATTGAATGCTTGCATGTCGGTGACGATAAATGAGATAGAACGTTACTCTCGTCATCTTTCGCTGTTTATCATTTGTTCACGAAATGAGGAAAGATAAACTTCCTGTATTTTCAAAGCAACTTTCTATGCGATTTTACGAAAAAACACATGTTGAAATTTTATTATCATGTGACCCAAACCAATATCGTTACAGACGATATACCGGTATTGCCAAAAATAGACGATATTTAACCGGTACCGATTTCAATACCGGTATTTACCGGTATATCGAAATATCGCCCAGCCCTAAGTAGTGGCCTTAGAATGTTTGCACTAATTTGTTGTTGGCTCAGCAGTCAGCAGTAGAAGAAAAATATTAATATATAATTGTTTTGCTACAATTTATTGGAGAGTGCCAAATTGCAACAAAACATTTATTTATGAGCAATATCTTGCTAAACTAAGGCTCCCTTTGCTGGTAGTGTGTGGAGCTGTAGGTTTTTAAATTTCTTGTTCGGTTTTGGTTTTTCAGGTGGAGTAAAACCTCGGTTCGGTTCGGTTTTCGGTTTGTTCGTGAGGCCAAGTAAAATTCAATAAAACTCATTCTTATGTCCGGAGTCATAACTGAATGGTAGTGAAATTGAGTGAAACTCAATGAATGCCCGAAATAAGCTGTAATACATGAAGAATCAGGAAGGCCAATATAATAATTACCTAAATATACAGAACTTTTATTGTGCTTGGCCATTTTGCGAGGTCTGACACCTACACGCAACTTGAGGAAAGCTGCAAACACAACTAAACTGAAATGTCGGAAATTCACAGAATGTAGCCATCCCAGAGTAGTGAGAGTACCCAGACACTGCCATTGGCAGTGTCTGGGTACTCTCACTACTCTGGGATGGCTACATTCTGTGAATTTCTGCAGCAAGAGAGTATTTAATAAAAAACGAAAAACCTTAGATTACGGGATGTCGACGGTTTCGGTTTCGGTTTTTTAAAAAAAAACTAAAAACCTCGGTTCGGTTTCGGTTAACCTACAGCTCTAGTAGTGTGACATCTTTGAAAAAATACGCACATTAGATTATAAATGACCATTGAAAAGTAATTTAGCACTCTTCCACTTAAAACAAAATGTTATCAAAGCATTGTGCATTTTGATCACAACTGTACTGTTTTGGGTTAGTTTTTTTTAGCATTTTAGGAGCTTCTGCTTTGGGCATTTGTTAACAGTGAAACAAGATATACATTCATATCTTTTCATTGTTGAAGCTATTCAGATATTTTTTAGAATTATTTGGTTGGTATTTGGCCCAAGACTGATGTTCACTGTATATGGCTGTTTTAACTATTTTTAAGATATTTCTTACGTATTCAGCCGTAGTCTGTTTTTCAAATTAGAAAATTGTGACTAAAAAAGTATTTGGTTCTCAGGCACCTCCCCCATTTAAATTGAACCCACACACTGAACATTTTTGTTGGTTTGCAGTATGGCTGCACGATATTCAAAATTGAAAACCGCTATCGGTATTCAAAAAAATACCGCGGTATACCGGTATATCGAAAACTGTTCAGATATATGAACACAAGTACCGCAATCGAGACTCGAGGCATCACAGTCAGAACGAATTGGCATGCCTTGATGATGCGATTCGAAAAACCTTTACCCAACGCAGACGATATCAAAATTTATTATTTTCAAAATTAGTTATCCGATTTTCCCCAAAGATTTCAACAAAACTATATCATGTGACCCCTCATTGGAACAAGCTCGTTCCAATGAGGGGTCACATGATATAGTTTTGTTGAAATTTGTGAAAATTATTTTTTCAACACGCAGACGATTCCTTGGATAAAGGGATAATATTATTCATTCGGGGCAACATTTAAAAAACTCAAGACATCTTGAAAATTAAATTGTGGGTAAATAAATAATGGCGATAAATCGATATTTTTGTAATTACATCGGCATTCAATCGATATTGGTTTGAATACCGGTACATATCGATTTATCGATATATAACTTGCAGTCCTAGTTTGCAGTGCTGCGAAAGTGATTATGAAATCATGGCACTTCAACTCTTTCAACACGAGAGGCCACTTTTCCGGTCCAGGAACATGATATGTCGTAATTTCATTAAGTAGGATGGCTACTAAGTGAACGTGTGTGGTAGAACAATTAATATTTTCAAAAAATATTTTGAAAATATTAATAGCACTACCCCCAAATAACGTATTTGGACTCTTCCAATTTCTGCCATTTAACTGGCATGGAAGATACCACCAGCGTTAAAAGGATTAATAACACTTTACCTTTTTAGATTGATGTTTATTCATTTGCACACGTTTTCAACAAAGCATGATTAAAATACATATAAATATAACACAAATGTTTTTCATATTTATTTATTACCAAATCTGGGCATTTTTCTTAAGGCAGGTGCCACAACTTGAAGACTTCATACTCTGTGGATGTCGTGCTCCATAACGTCTGTAAAGTGAAATTATTCAGCCTGTGTGGATTTGCCTTCTTAAAATGTATGGGAGAGTATCTGTTGGCACTCTCCCATGAATTTTAACAAGGTAAAAACATGCGAACAAATTTTTCTGACCAAAACTAATTTAGCATTTAATTGGTAGAGTGTTTAATTATTTTTGAGCGTCAAAATTTGTTCATTACAAGGAAATTCCTTACAAACTAATTAATTTATCTTCAAAGATAATATGAATGACATCCAGTGAGTTTGAAGCCATTGAGTTGCAACAGCCAGCACTGGAGAGTAAAGCCCTTATATGGGCTTCCAGTACTCAACCAGTTAACCAGTTATTAAACACAAAAAAATAAAATAAAAAGGAAAAACCTCCTTCCCTCAAGCTGAGCTAATCCCATTGCTCTCCGTCCATCCCATGATCCGTCCGTCGTCCATCAACACCATGTTTTGGTCTTCTCCTCCAAAACCACTGGGCCAATTCAAGTGAAGGTTTATGTGAGTGTTGGTCCCGAAGGGGCATTGCATTTTTGTTCAACTCAACATGCCCAGCCCCATAGGGAGGGAGTGGGGGAAAATGCTCCAAAATATTTTAAAAATCTCCTTCTCATGAACCAGTGAGTACAATGACTTGATATTTGTTATGGAGCTTCCTTTTGAGGTGTAGATTCAAGTTTGTTCAAACGAAGTTTGTGAAGCAATATTTTGCTTTGTAATGGGAGGGGTAAGATTTTTGGGCCCGCCCAAAATTTCTAATTTCTGAACCAATGGTCCAATTTGAACGAAATTTGGTATGTGGTATTATTGGATCATAAGTACTTGACTCATGCACAAATGCAAAAAAAAAAAATATTCTGCCTCCCCACGGGAACCCCAGGAGCTAAAAATAGAAATATTTCCCAAATGTTCTGTAGAGGGCATCGAAAAAATGCTGAGTCAGCGTATTTGCAAAAATTTAAGAAAATCTTTTCTCCAGAACCAATGGTCAGAATCTTTTGATATTCAGTATACAGCATCCATAGGGGGATCAGATACAAGTTTGTTAAAATAGAGCCCATTGGTTCATATTTGGGGAATATTCTTTAAAACTTCTTCAGAACCACCAGTCAGAATCTTTTAATGTTTGGTACACATCATTGTTATGAGGGGCAGATTCAAGATTGTTCAAACCAAGTCCCTTGGTTAATATTTGGGCTTTCTATGGAAGCCCAAATTTTAACTTAGTTCAGTATGGGGGACAATTTTTATGTTATGGTATTGTCCGTCTGTTTGTCCATAAACAATTTTTGTATTGCCTACTCCAAAGGTTTCCACGCTACACTGTTCAAACTTTGCACACATGTTGATCAGTAATTGTCATTGTACATGCGACAAGTGTTGTACATGCGACAAGTGCAGGTCAGGCGCACAGCCAGGAAAGAAAAAAATTCTGGGGGGGGGGGGGGGATAACTGGCATAGCCATCAGATGACGCGAAGGCATCTGATCCGAGTGAGTGCCGAATGGCGCGAGCATCTTGAGGGGGTCTGGGTTTGAAAATTTCTAAATCTAAGTCTCGAATGGTGCATTCTGGTGGGTTTTGTGGTGAAAATTGTCTTCTTTTTCACGGTAGCAAAACTTGATATTTTTTACCATGATGTTGCGAATTTTTAAAGATGCAGGCAAAAAAAAAATCTGGATGATTCGTCACAAGACCGGGACGATTCCTACATGAAGGTTGCTGCATCATGCACAAATTTTATTTTTACGTTTAGATTATATATATTATTATTATTATGGTATTATTTTTGTTAATGTAATAATTTTGTACTGACAATGTATCTGTTTCATATATATTAATTATATTTCTATTTTTATTTATATCTTTTATTGTAAATATTAGTAATATTGTATTGTATTTTGAATTATAAACTGGCAGCTTGTTCTTAATGTGGCGTTGTTATTGTAAACTTGCTCTCTCTCTCTCTCTATCTTTGTCTGTCTCTCCTCTGTTTCTGTCTGTCCCTCTGTGCCTCTCTGTCTCTCTCTTGTTCTCATTGAAACAACTACTGACGGAAAACATTTGGGAGGGCACAGCTAGATTTTTTTTTTGGGGGGGGGGGGCAGCTAGCCCCCCCCCCCCACCCCACCCCACCCCCACCCCATGGCTACGCCATTGGTGCAGGTAACTCTGTTTTGTATTTCCAGAGTAATGCTCCCTTTTAGTACTTAAAACATTACAGTATTGTGTCGCCTACTCCTTCAACATTTTACATGCTGTATTGTTCAAACTTTGCACACATGTTGATCACCAATTGCCGTTATGCATGTGACGAGCAGGTCACTCTGTTTTGTATTTCCAGAGTTATGCTCCCTTTTAGTACCGGTACTTAAAACATTACAGTATTGTGTCGCCTACTCCTTCAACATTTTACATGCTATATTGTTCAAACTTTGCACACATGGTGATCACCAATTGCCGTTGTGCATGTGACAAGAGCAGGTAACTCCATTTTGTATTTCCAGAGTTATGCCCCTGTTAGTACTTAAAACATTACAGTATTGTGTCACCTTCTCCTTCAACATTTTGCATGCTATATTGTTCAAACTATGCACACATGTTGATCACCAATTGCCGTTGAGCATGTGACAAGAGCAGGTAACTCTGTTTTGTATTTCCAGAGTTATGCCCCCTTTTAGTACTTGAAACATTACACTACTGTGTTGCCTACTCGAACATTTTACTTGCTTTATTGTTCAAACTTTGCACCCATGTTGATCATCAATTGTCATTTTGTATGTAACAAGAGCAGACAACACCATTTTATTTTTAAACGACGAGAATCCTCGCCGTTTATAGCTGTTATGATCCTCAAAATGTCCTTTTCCTTGGCGCCACCTATCGTCAATTGTTATCAATGAAGTTAATCTGTCAATGAATGGACGCTATCATTGTAAACGGCAAGGAGAATTTCTACAGCAGCCTTGCAGCCCTTTAGAAGTTATCTTATGAATAAAATGGATGCTACCATTTTTTTTATTTTGTGAAGACCTCAGATCGCTTAATATGAAAATGTGAAAACAGGTGAATTACTCTTTACCCCAAACAGGGCAGGGGAATGGGTAATGATTGGAGGGGGGGGGGGGGGGGGGGACAGACATAGTCGAGTCAACAAAAATTTCAAACTTTACCCCAGAGAAACTTGTGCATGTTCCAATTTTGACGGGCCTACGTTGCCCCGCAAGGTGCTGCTCTTGTTAAAAATCTTCTTCTTCAGATCCACCAGTCAAAATGCTGTCATATTTGGTATACAACATTTCTAGAGAGGTCAGATTAAAGTTTGTTCAAATCAGGTCCCAAGATATATATTTGGGCTCGCTATGGTAGCCCAAATTTTTAACATAGTGCAATATGAGGAGATTTCTTTAAAAATCTTCTTCAGATCCACCAGTCGGAATGCTTTCATATTTGGTATACAACATCTCTTGGGGGGTGGGGGGGGGGGGGGGGGGGGTTAGATTCAAGTTTGTTCAATTCGAGTTCTTGGATTAATATTTGGGCTCCATATGGGAACCTGAAATTTAACTTAGTACAATATGAGGGAATTTCTTCAAAAATCTTCTTCTTCAGATTCACCTGTCGTAATCCTTTCATATTTGGTTTTCAACATCTCTAGGGGAGTCAAATTCAAGTTTTTTTCAAATTGAACATAGCTTATGAACCCTCATTAGAACGAGCGCAATGCGCTTGTTCCCATGAGTGGCATAAGCTATGTTTTGGAAGCAAAAAATGAAAATCTAAAAAAAAATTGGATGGCGATTTTCGTATATAGTGATGGAAAACAAATTACACACAACTTGATTCAGCATCAAAACAAGACCAGGTTGTGTTTTTTCCCCATTTTCTAAGATGTGGGACATCTGTGAAAATATTTATTTTTAGCTGTCCCAATACATAGAGTAAATACGGTAAGTTTTAGCTATATAGTAAATAAGGTTTAAATATTACTGCAATGGACTTCTCTAACCCATGTCTACAATAATATCAATCAATCACCTGGAAAGATACATGAAAACAAAACTCACCTAAAAAGTAAAATAAACTTTTTTACAACCTAAAATTTACTACATCTGAAAAAAAAACATGAAAATTTTGACTAAAAAATTTTAAAAAATTTCTGAAAAATTTGTGAATATAGTAGGGTTTATATCAAAAGATGTGATTCCAATAAAATTAATATGCAGTGATGAGAAGTTAAGGTACACATGTACTACAACCTGCACAAAAGCTGATGTAAATGCTAATTCTTACAGCCAAAAAATAACTCAAGTTTTGGCTACAAATCACCATCAAATTCCACCCCTCCCCAGTGTGCTTCTACTGTTTTGTCCCTTAACCCATTAACACCTTACATGCTGCTGGCAGATATTCTTGCCCAGGACAGGATTTCTCTTGCCACGGAAATAAGTATAATTTGGGCATATTTAATCAAATTTTCCCTTGTAAATTAAATGGATTTTTTCACTAATGATTTTCCCAAGTAAAATTTAGATGGATTTTTCATCAAATCTAGTCATGGCTGCTTTATAACAGCCATGACAAGATTTGCTGAAAATATTTTAAAAGTACTTAGCGGGTTAATAGTTAACAAATGCTCACAATATCAAAATTTGTTATTTTAATTATTGTTTTTTAAATTTCAACAAAACCATAATATGACCCTCATTGGACACTGGAACAAGCTCAACAAGCTGGTTTCATTGAGGGGTCACATGATATGGTTTTGTTGAAATTTTTTTAAAAACAACTTTTTTAACTGGCTCAATTTGTAAATTACGTGGGCGGATGAAAAGGGTTAATGTTTTTCCTTTCCTTTGACTTTAAGGATGGAGTAACTTGACTTTAAGGATGGAGTAACTATTTTTTTTTATTTTTTAAATGTGTTTGTTTCTTTCAGATCAGCATGGTGCAGATGTTAAGCAGAAAGTAGTAACTTAAGACAGTTGTTTATGGAAGGGAACAGAAATCATGATTAAATATCTTGTCCGAAATTTTGCTCATCCAACAAAAAGTATTGGTGGTTGGATTGCCAAGGTGAGGATATTTGTAAATCAACATTTTATCCCACACCACATACATGTAGTGGAAGGGGGATATAGGAATGGGTTCACCTAATTTCAAGGTAGCCCAAATTTTAACAAGATGGCTTGTTTCTTGTTTCTCTTTCTCTCCCTCCTTTGGACCATTCTCCCCCCCCCCCCCCATTTCTTGTCACCAACTTTAATAAAAGAAAAACTTTCAATATTTTTAAACATTTTCCCCAAATTTGATTCATAGCTTTTTGGTGATACTTTCATGAATGGGCTTATGAACCAGTGTAGTCCAAGTATTTCTTAACCCTTTGAACTCTAGTTGTATCTATCATGCCAGTTCAATGGCAGCAATTAGAAGAGTCCATATTCATTATTTGGGGTAGACCAATCAATATTTTCAATGTGTAGCCTTGGGGCTGCACATTGAAAATACTGCTTGATCTGCGCCACACATTTATTGAACAGCCATCCTATTTAATGATGTTATGACGTATCATGTTCCTGGCTGGAAAAAGGGCCACTCTGTTTCAAAGAGTTAAGTTATTGCCCTTATTGGTCTTCGACTTTCTTGTCATGACATCAGCTGATCACATTACCATTTCTTATCATCACAATTCAAAGAAAACTGTTCAAGAGTTTTTTTTCCAAGTTTAATACAGTTGAAACTAGAAGTCCAGTCACTTTCTCTAACAAAAATATAGATTTTGGCCTGAAAACCACAAGAAATGGTACGTATCAAATAATGTGTTCCGATTCCATATCAAAAAGACGACTCATTCTGATTCCGTATCATATAGACAACTCGTTTCTGGTAGCGTTACGGTCTATCATAACAGCCTCATGGATACATTCTATGTGCATTTCAGTGATCGACCGGACATTATGTCCCAAAAATGTTTAAAAATATTTTAACCTTTTACCTAACATGAAAAGCAGACGACACTTGCAAAAAAATTATTGAATAACTTATTTTTTTTATTTTTTTGTCTCAAAAACATAGGTTATGACCACTCATTGGAACGAGCTCGACGAGCTCGTTCCAACGAGGGGTCATAACCTATGTTTTTGAGAAAAAAATGAAAAATAATGAAAATTAACTGGCGATTTTTGAGAATGGTGCTGGCCGTTACGGTGGGTAAAGGGTTAAGATTTAATCTGTTTATTTGACAGAATTGTTAGATAAATAAATTATCATGATAATGTGCATGTCCTGTGATTTGCATCAGATTCTCGGTGGTGTCCAAAAAGGGGATCACAACTCGCTGGCAATGCCGGCTCGTTGAGATCCCATTCTGGACACCGCCTCGAATCTGATACAAACCACAGGACATGCACATTATCATGATAATCTGTATTTATCTCACAATCGGGGCATTTTTGCACTGTTACGCAACTAAAGTTTAATATATCTGGGCCCTTGTTCCGAATCCGTATTAAGGGCCTCTGATACAAGCACGTGATTCTGCTGTTGCCAAAACAACGGCATTAATATCATTTTTCGATCGCTTCGCGTTTTTCCCTTCAGAGAAAACAATATTAGGTGAGGCGAAGCCGAACCTGATATTGTTTTCTCTGAGCCGTATATGACACTGTATCTGCCAACAAAACGCCCTGGAATGTATTTATTATGCACGGCATGCTATAATGTCACTGGGGAAGTTAACGAATAGTTAAATTATGCACACTTTTCGGCATCTTGGGCGAGTTTGTAGCCTATTATTGGGATTTTTCCTGAACGCTTGAGTCGAGGCTTCTCTCTTGAAGTTAAAGGATTAGAAAGCTATGAAATGTGGAAAACTCCACCTCAATAAACGATGAACGGGATATTTTAAAATATAAACCTTTACACCAAGAGCGATATTTAATTCACCAGTAATTATTGCAAAAGTAACAACCAAATTCACGTTGACGAAACATACAGTTGCTCCAATTCGCAAGACAGTATTCAGTAAAGTGAATCCCATTGACGTAATTTTCTCTGAAGTGTAACGTCATCACTGACCTCAGTATGGAGATCAATGAACGCTATTCTATTTTTCAATTTGGGTCTTTCCATCGATAAGGCAAATGAAAAAGTTCCCCTTAAAATAGTTATATAAAACATTTTGTGGATAATATTGTGAGATAAATTTATCATCACCACAGTGTGTGTCTCCGGAAATTCTGATCAAGTCTTGTTGTAGGCACAGAATCGCATTTCGACTCGCCCTAACAGGCTCATCGAAATACTGTTCTGTTCCTACAACTCGACTTGATCTGAATTCCCGGAGACACACACTGTGGTGATAATCTGTATATATTGTGCACTATTTTGAAGTATACTATTCAAAGAAAGTAGGGAATATCCAAACTGATTTTGATATTTTCAGAAAATGGTACTGAATACGCGCGACTGGACACATCAGTATGTTACCAAGTTTAGCGTGGATCACGAATGTCACCAGCCCACGAAAACTTCATGCGGATTTTTCACACGAGCGCTGTGTTAATGTCTGTGGGGTACATTTTGAAATTTTTCGCTTGTACTGGACGGGCATTTTCGGAGGTCTCATCGTTCTTTTCTTGGTATAAACTCGTTCAATAGTTTCTGGTCGACAACGTACTTTTGAGGTATGCAAAGACTGACACGTGATGAACGTTTGCGTGCTGTTGGCATGTTGGAAGCTGGCAACAGACAGACTGCAGTGGCTCAAGTTCTCAACGTTACTCAATTGGTGATTAGCAGGTTGAGGTCACGCTACCGTCAGATAGGCAATGTTGATGCCAGACGTCGGTCAGGTCGTCCAAGAGCGACAACTGCTAACCAGGATCGCTTCATCCGAAACCACAGCATGTCGTAACACCATCAAAGTGCCTCAGAAATTGGACAGCAGCTGCACCGAGTGACAGATGTGCGAGTCGGTGGTCAGACTATCCGAAATCGCCTACACAGTTGGAATTTGTACGCTTGACGACCTCGAATAATTCCATGTTTGACTGAACGTCACATCGCTGCAAGGCGTAATTGGTGTTAAGCACGACAGTGCTGGGACAATCGTTGGTGGAGCAACGTCATGTTTTCCGATGAATCGAGGTTCACGCTCGACTTCCTCGACAAGTGAAACAGAGTATGGCGGTGGCAGAACGAATGATACCATGACGTAACCGTTAGCGCGATCATTTTGTGGTGGATCGGTTAGGGTGTGGGGAGGCATAACCATGACAAGCAGAACAACATTACATGTTATCCAAGGGCGTGTCATAGGGCAGTACTACCGTGTCAACATGCTAGCAGCTCATGTGGTGTCATTAGAGAGGCAGGCCGCACCGTTTATAGCATTTTATTAATATACAGAGAAACTTTATAAGCTGGGACGAATACCGGCCATATCGTGTTCAAAAGGTTAACAATCCTAAATTAGAAGCCTATACTGACTACAACTCAGAAAGATATACATACCTACATAATCATTTAATTACACTTGTAACGTTGTTTGATACATTTTACTCTTTCTTCTGTTAAATGCCTCAACAATGTTAGTAGGATAGTTTTCCAATAACAACACTTGGTAGTGATTTCTAGTCAAGTCTTGACTGCCTGTTAAGGCAGCCAAGAAACTTATTCTGTATTTTCCTGGTGTGAATTCCCTTTGGTACTATCAACAAATCTGTGAAGTGAGATACCGAGCCCATACCGTGGTATACATCCCCCTCCTAAAAGTACAGAAACCGATACCGAACACAGAATTCCAATCCCGCCCATCTCTATTTTTTTATTATTACCACTTTGCAGGGCGTTTCCTACTGCATTAATGTCGATTTAACGGGCAATCATATCCTCTATTGCTCGGTAGTCACGTGATAGGAGGGCCGCTAATGGAAAACAAAATTCATTATCGGCCCTCTTGTCACGTGACGTCTTTTAGAATTGAAAATTTAGAAATGAGGCGAGAACTCGCAAGGAAAAGTCGATGCTTTCGCCATGTTGCGGTCTTGTTGATCGACAGCAACAGAAACATTATGGTGTTCCTAAGTGACTGACATCATCAAAACATTTTCAAAACGTTCTTTGAGTTACGTGGTCCCAAATAAAATGTTTCTGTTTTATTAAATTTTGTGTCTTTTGTTTGCTGGGATATCATTTTGGAAGTGTGTAAAATTACAAATTACGTAGTGGTAATAATAGTAATAACATGATTGTTGTCGGGCATAATGGTTCGTGAGCGGCCCTGCATCGATGTTGAACAGCCCTTGGGCTTATTAACGGCCCTCGACTTCGTCTCGGGCCTTTAATAAACCCTCGGGCTGTTCAACATCGATGCAGGGCCGCTCACGAACCATAATGCCCTCCAAAATCATGTTATTGTTTAACTAAAATGTTTATTTTATTTTTGTCATTTTAGAAAACACTGGAGAAATTGAATGCATCTTTAGAGGTGAACGCTGTTAAACATTTGAAAATTGAACCTCATCATAAAGTTCTGGAAGTTGGATTTGGACCTGGAATAGGTTTAGAAGCAGCATATGAGTATATCAAAGGTAAAATAGGCATAAAGAAATTTTTTACATAAAATAACTTTCAAATAATAAGGATTATCTATATGTATGCAAGCCAGAAAATAAGCAGACTGACATCTGCAAAATGAGGTCCCCAGAGGGTGAATTTAGTGATGCTACCCTGCATAGCAGGGTAGCATCACTAAATTTACCCTCTGTGAACCTCAGTCTGAATCAGGGTTTCAAAACTAAACAGAAAGAGGTACCCAGAGGATAAATTGGCTCACTGTATGGGATAGCACATCAAATTCACCCTCTGGGGACCACATTTTGCAAATGTCAGACTGTTTATTTTCAGGCCTGTATGTATATATAAATTTCCAATAGTGTTCAACTAGTGTATTAGTTTGGCAGAGTTCAGATTGGAGCTTTGGCAATTATGTCTGTAACAGCTTGGAGGGTCGGGGGAGGGCAGGCCCAAAAGTAGGGTTTAATATATTTTCGGTTTTCTAGTAACCAGGAATGAGAATGAAATTAGACTGAGTACTGGGATCCGGGAAATGTCCGGGTAATCTCAAGTAAATTTGCGAGAGTAAGAAGACGCATTTATTTTCGTGAAAAAGAACATATTTTATTGGCATTCTGCCATTTCCATATGGAAAAAAATTTTGCTTAAATTTAGGAAGTGTGAAAACCCAAACCCGCTTCCAACTCATTTTAAGAATCGCTAGTTTTATCATCACTACCACCTCAGGTTTCAACTCCCTCTTCACAGCCATTACCAGTCTCCTCTGCTTGGTGCAGAGGAGACTGGTGATGGCAGTGAAGACGGAGTTGATGTTGAAGGAGGTAGCGCATGATGAGTGATAGTAGTTATTCTGAAAATGATGCCACGTTTGAACTTTTTTTAATTTCCATTCCTGGGATTTCGCATTCCCTGGATTACACCCTACCCAAAGGCAGGATAATCATAAATTTTCGGCCATGGTGGGGTTAGATTTGACATTTTCCACTGTTGATGTGAGCACTTTCAGGCCATTGACCATTGGTACGAACTTAAAACTAAATATACTTCTTTAAAACAATAATAAATGAAACAGGTCATAAATATTCATTTATTTTTTATTATTTTAAAGAATTGCTTTAAAATAATAAAACACAGATTTTTTGTGTACATGAATACCTCGGTTGTCATATACTAAAAACGAGCACTTTCATACAAGAGATATTCGAAACAGAAGAATATTTCTGCATAATGAAAATTGTGATTTCGTCACACGTAAATGGTCATTTTTTTTTTACCAGTTAGCAAATTTAAAGAAAATGTTGGCATTCACACAACCGATTAGATTTCCGATAGACAACAAAAATTTACGACCGACATCATCATGGGAGATTCCCCCCCCCCTCCTCCCCATTTGGCACCCCCACTTGCTTTGGGCCTGGCAGAAGGGTGATTATTGAGTCATGCCTTAATAACTGAGTATTAATAACCATCAATCCATTTGTCACCATTTTTCAAGACTATCATCATTGCAGCAAAAGTACTGTAACATCTGACCATTCCATTAAATTTCCAATATCCAGTTAAAAACAAATTAAATCAATGGTAGGGCCTCATCAAGTAGATTTTCTGTCTCTCAGGCCATTTTTGTAAAATTGCCTGTGGGGGTGCGGTTTTTTATTTTATTTTTAGCATAACTTGACAAAGTCAAGATAAGCTATTGCCATCATGCGTGCGGAAGTCTGTGAGTTTGTTCACATTTTCCTTTGGCACGGGCTACACCCCGCAGTTCTTGTCTGATCGTCACAAAATTTCATATGCAGGTTTGGGGTCATGTCTAGATGAGAACGTCCCCTTTTGGTCGCGATTGGTCAACCGGTATGGCTGCCCGAGCCCAAAACCCGAAAACCATTAGCACAATCTACAGGTCGTATTTATGAAGGGATGTCATTGTAACTTGGTAGGATGCCTCCGTATAATGCCTAGATGAGAACGTCCCCTTTTGAGCATGATCTGTCAACCGTGATGGCTGCCCAAGCCCGAAACCCAAACACTTTTAGCACAGTCTGCAGGTCATGTTTAATATGGAGGGATTTCATTGTAACTTGGTAGGATGACTCCTTATGATGTCTAGATGAGCATTTCCCCATTTGGGTTGTGATCCGCCAACTGTGATGACTGCCCGAGCCCAAAACCCAAAAACCTTTAGCACAGTCTACAGGTCATATTTGTTGAGGAATTTCATTGTAATTTGGTGGGTTGACTTCATATAATGTCTAGATGAGAAAGTCCCCTTTTGGATGTGATTGGGCTACAGGTGCCCGAAGCCCGAAAACCTTTAGCACAGTCTACAGGTCATATTTATGAAGGAATTTCATTGTAACTTGGTAGGATGACTCCAAATAATGTCTAGATGAGAATGTCCCATTTTGATCGCTGTCATTCAGTCTTAATGGGTCCCCGAGCTCAAAAACCTTTAGCATAGGCGAAAGGTCATATTTATGGAAGGATTTCATTGTAACCTGTTAGGTTGACTCCATGTAATGCCTAGATGATGACATCCCCTTTTGGTCGTGATTGGTCAACTGTGATGGCTACAGGTGCCTGAAGTCCGAAAACCTTGAGCACAGTCTACAGGTCATATTTATGAAGGGATTTCATTCTAACTTCATAGGGTCACTCCAGATGATGCCCAGATGAGAATGTCCCCTTTGGTTGCGATTATTCAACCATGATGGCTGCCCGAGCCTGAAGTCTGAAAACCTTTAGCACAGTCAACAGGTCATATTTATGAAGGGATTTCATTGTAACTTCGTAGGATCACTCCAGATGATGCCCAGATGAGATTGTCCCCTTTGGTTGCGATCATTCAACCATGATGGCTGCCCGAGCCCGAAAACCTTTAGCACAGTCTACAGGTCATATTTATGAAGGGATTTCATTGTAACTTCGTAGGATCACTCCAGATGATGTCCAGATGAGATTGTCCCCTTTGGTTGCGATCATTCAACCATGATGGCTGCCCGAGCCTGAAGTCTGAAAACCTTTAGCACAGTCAACAGGTCATATTTATGAAAGGATTTCATTGTAACTTGGTAGGTTGACTTCACATGATGTCTAGATGAGAACGTCCCCTTTTGGACACGATTGGGCAACTGTGATGGCTACAGGGGCCCAAAGCCCGAAAACTTTTAGAACAGTCTACAGGTCATAATTATGAAGGGATTTCATTGTAGCTTGGTAGGATGACTCCAAATAATGTCTAGATGAGAACATCCCCTTTTGGTCGCGATCATTCAGCCTTTATGGCTGCCCGAGCCCAAAGACCTTTAGCATAGTCTATAGGTCGTATTTATGGAAGGATTTCATTGTAACTTGTTAGGTTGACGCCATATAATGCCTAGATGATGACATCCCCTTTTGGTCGTGATTGGTCAACTGTGATGGCTACAGGTGCCCGAAGCCCGAAAATCTTGAGCACAGTCTACAGGTCATATTTATGAAGGGATTTCATTGTAACTTCACAGGATCACTCCAGATGATGCCCAGATGAGAATGTCCCCTTTTGGTTGCGATCATTTAACCATTATGGCTGCCAGAGCCCAAATACATTTAGCACAGTCTACAGGTCATATTTATGAAGGGATTTCATTGTTACTTGGTAGGTTTGACTTCATATAATGTCTACATGAGAACGTCCCCTTTTGGACACGATTGGGCATCTATGACAGCTACAAGGGCCCGAAGCCCGAAAACCTTTAGAACAGTCTACAGGTCATAATTATGAAGGGATTTCATTGTAGTCTGGTAGGATGACTCCAAATAATGTCCAGATGAGAACGTCAACTTTTGGTCGCGATCATTCAACCTTGATGGCTGATCGAGCCCAAAAACCTTTAGCATAGTCTACAGGTCGTATTTATGGAAGGATTTCATTGTAACTTGTTAGGTTGACTCTATATAATGCCTAGATGATGACATCCCCTTTTGGTCGTGATTGGTCAGCTGTGATGGCTACAGGTGCCTGAAGCCCGAAAATCTTGCGCACACTCTACAGGTCATATTTATGAAGGGATTTCATTGTAACTTCGTAGGATCACTCCAGATCATGCCCAGATGAGAATGTCCCCTTTTGTTTGCGATCATTCAACCATGATGGCTGCCCGAGCCCGAAGCCCGAAAACCTTTAGCACATTCTACAGGTCATATTTATGAAGGGATTTCATTGTAACTTCATAGGTTGACTTCATATAATGTCTGGATGAGAACGTCGCCTTTTGGACATGATTGGGCAACTGCGACGGCTAAAGGGGCCCAAAGCCCGAAAACCTTTAGAACAGTCTACAGGTCATAATTATAAAGGGATTTCATTGTAGCTTGGTAGGATGACTCCAAATAATATCCAGATGAGAACATCCCCTTTTGGTCGTGATTGGTCAGCTGTGATGGCTACAGGTGCCCGAAGCCCGAAAATTTTGAGCACAGTCTACAGGTCATATTTATGAAGGGATTTCATTGTAACTTCGCAGGATCACTCCAGATCATGCCAAGATGAGAATGTCCCCTTTTGGTTGCGATCATTCAACCATGATGGCTGCCCGAGCCCAAAGCCTGAAAACCTTTAGCACAGTCTTCAGGTCATATTTATGAAGGGATTTCATTGTAACTTGGTAGGTTGACTTCATATAATGTCTAGATGAAAACAGCCCCTTTTGGACACCATTAGACTACTGTGATGGCTACAGGGGCCTGAAGCCCGAAAACCTTTAGCACAGTCTACAGGTGATATTTATGAAGGGATTTCATTGTACCTTAGTAGGATGACTCCAAATAATGTCTAGATGAGAACGTCCCCTTTCGGTCGCGAACATTTAGCCTTGATGGCTGCCCGAGCCCAAAACCCCAAAACCTTTAGCATAGTCTATAGGTCATATTTATGGAAGGATTTCATTGTAACCTGTTAGTTTGATTCCATATAATGCCTAGATGATGACATCCCGTTTTGGTTGTGATTGGTCAACTGTGACGTCTTCAGGGGCCCGAACCCCGAAAACCTTGAGCTCAGTTTACAGGTCATATTTTTGAAGGGATTTCATTGTAGCTTCGTAGGATCACTCCAGATCATGCCCAGATGAGAATGTCCCCTTTTGGTTGCGATCATTCAACAATGATGGCTGCCTGAGCCTAAAAACCTTTAGCACAGTCTACAGGTCATATTTATGAAGGGATTTCATTGTAACTTGGTAGGTTGACTTCATATAATGTCTAGATGAGAACGTCCTCTTTGGACGCAATTGGGAAACTGACTGCTTCAGGGGCCCGAAGCCCGAAAACCATTAGCACAGTCTACAGGCCATATTTATGAAGGGATTTTAATGTAACTTGATAGGATGACTCGTTTTGGAATAATTTCACTGTAACTTGGTAACTTTCGTTGATATACGTTAACTGTGAAGGCCACAAACATTAGCTGTGAGGTCATATTAACCCACCCCTCAGCTCTTTAGTACAGTGTACACCTCATATTATTTTTATCAAAAAACATAACATACATGGAGCAGAAATGAACATATTCCCAGTTATCACAATTCTTGTCTTATTTCATAATCCTTTCATAAACATTGAACATTATCCTTTTCATCAAACACAACACACAAGTTAAGCTACAGTGTCATTGACCCTTTCATTTATTTTTTTTGTATTTATTTCTTTGCCATCAAAAGTTCATGTTCTTGGTTGTTTTATGTGTTAGGCCTCATAATCTACAGTCTAGAACAGCATGGGTGGTGGTATATTTCATCCGTTGAGTGCTAAATTAGCATTGCAAAGCCTTGTTGCACTCAAGGGACAAACTTATCAATTTTATTAACTTGGGTAAAATATCAGACATAAACCATTTAATTTTTAGCTCACCTGACTGAAAGTCAGGGCGAGGTATAGTGATCACTCACCGTCCGTCGTCCATGAACATGGTGTTTGTGTCTTCTCCAAAACCGCTGAACCAATTTAAGTGAAATTTGAGACAATTGTTTATTATGACATCGCATTTTGATTTTGTTCAAATAAGTTACCCTGTCCCCTCAGTAGGGCCACGCCCCAAAAGTATGCTTAAATCTTTAAAAAATCTTCTCATGAACCAGCAGTAGCAGAGACTTGATATTTGGTGTGCAGCTTCCTTTTGAGGTGTAGACTCAAGAGAAGTTTGAGGGGCTATAGTTGCCGTCGTTATGGGAGGGACAAGAATTTTTGCTCCGCCCAAAATTTCTATTTTCCAAACCAAGCGGCTGATTTGAACCAAATTTCATATGAGGGCGTATTGGGTCATAAGTACTTAATTTATGGGAACCTCAAGAGTTAAAACTAGAAAAAAATTAAAACGCCCATATCTCTAAATCTACACAGCAGTGAGAATTCTTGTTTGGTGTGAAGCTTCCTTAGGATCAACAGAATGGAATGGTCCAAAAAAATTGCTATCGGTTTTATCATAGGGTACTTTTTTGGGACTTTAAAAAAGTGTTGAGTCAGCATTTGTTAACACTGTGAGTAATGGGAAAAACATTTAAGACTCTTCTTCTCCCAAACCACTGCTCCAAGAGCTTTCAGATTTCACATATAATATCTTTGAAAGATTGTTTCACACGTTTATTGAAATCAAAACCCTGGGTCCATATTTGGGCTCTCTGTGGGAGCTCAAATGTTTAAATTTGTGCAGTATGAGGAATATTCTTCAAAAATCTTCTTCTTCAGATCCACCAATCAGAATGTTTTGATAGTTGGTATGCAGCATCATTAGGGGGATGAGATTCAAGTTTGTTCAAGCTAAGTCCCTGGGTTCACATTTGGGCTCCCTGTGGGAACTTAGTTCAATATGAGGGATATTCTTCAAAAGTCTTCTACTTCACATCCACCAGTCAGAATGTTTTGATATTTTGTATACAGTATCCTTAGGGAGGTGAGATATAAGTTTGTTAAGTTATGTTAACCCTTTACCTAATATGACAAGCCCAAATATGGCCCGAGAAATTTCTTTAAACAAACTTGAATCTTCAGCAAATATGGAAGTTTGATAAGAAGCATTAACCCTTTATCTAACATGAAAAGCAGATGACTCTTGCAAACAAAATTCTTGAATAATTATTTTTTTTCATTTTTTTGCCTCAAAAACATAGGTTATGACTCTCATTGGAACGAGCTCGATGAGCTCGTCCCAAAGAGTGGTCATAACCTATGTTTTTGAGACAAAACATGAATAAATAATGAAAATTAATTGGCGATTTTTAAGAATAGCACTGGCCGGTTTTGGCCATTATGTTGGGTAAAGGGTTAAAGCCAAGTCCCTGGGTTAATTTTTGGGCCACCTATGGGAGCCCGAATTGTACCAGAATTTCTATTTTCCGAACTGAGAGGCCGATCTGAACCAAATTTGGTAAGAGGGCTTATTGGGTCTTAAGTACCTAATTTATGTCAAAAAATTTTTTCCCGCCGCCCAGTGGAAACTACAGGACCTAAAAATAGAAAAAATTTAAAACGCCCATATCTCCAAAACTACATGGCACTGAGAATTTTTATGTTGTGTGAAGCTTGCTTACGAACAGTAGAAAAGAATGGAAAAAAAATTGCCATCGGTTTTATTGCAGGGTACTTTTCCAGGACTTTGCAAAAGTGCTCAGTCAACATTTTTTAACATTTGTGGGTTATGGTAAAAACATTTAAGATTCCTCTTCTCCCAAACCACTGCTCCAAAAGCTTTCAAATTTCACATATAACATCTTTGGAAGATTATTTCACATGTTTATTGAAATCAAATCCCTGTGTCCACATTTGGGCTCTCTATGGGAACCCAAACGTTTAAATTAGAGCAGTATGAGGAATATTCTTTAAAAATCTTGTCTTCAGATCCACCAATCAGAATCTTTTGATATTTGGTATGCAGCATACATGCTTATGAGGGTGAGATTCGGGTTGTTCAAGCCAAGTCCCTGGGTTCATATTTGGGCTCACTGTGGGAGCCTGAATTATAACTTAGTTCAAAATGAGGAATTTTCTTTAAAAATCTTCTTCTTCAGATCCAGCATTCAGAATGTTTTGATATTTGGTATCCAACATCCTTAGGGGGTGAGATTCAAGTTTGTTCAAGTCAAGTCCCTGGGTTCATATTTGGGCTTTTTGTGAATTATATTACAACTTAGTTCAAAATGAGGAATTTTCTTTAAAAATCTTCTTCAGATCCAGCGGTCAGAATGTTTTGATATTTGGTATCCAACATCCTTAGGGGGTGAGATTCAAGTTTGTTCAAGTCAAGTCCCTGGGTTCATATTTGGGCTTCTTGTGGATTATATTACAACTTAGTTCAATATGAGGAATATTCTTAAAAAATCTTCTTCTTTACCTCCACCAGTCAAAATATTTTGATATTTGGTATACGGTATCCATAGGGAGGTGAGATATAAGTTTGTAAAAGCCAAGTCTCTGGGCTCATATTTGGGCTTCCTGTGGGAGCCTGAATTGTACCAAAATTTCTATTTTCCGAACTGAGAGGCCGATTTGAACCAAATTTGATATGAGGGCTTGATGGGTCATAAGTACCTAATTTATGCCCAGAAGTTTTTTCCCGTTGCCCCATGTGAACCGCAGGACCTAAAAATAGAAAAAATTTAAAACGCCCACATCTCCAAAACTTCACGGCACTGAGAATTTGAAAAATTGCCATCGGTTTTATCATAGGGTACTTTTCCAGGACTTTGAAAAAATGCTGAGTCATCATTTTTTAACACTGAGCAATGGCATAAAACATTGAAGAATCTTCTTCCCCAATACCACTGCTCCAAAGGCTTTCATATTTCACTTCTGACACCTTTGGCAGATTCATTCACATATTTGTTGAAATCAAATCCCAGGGTCCATATTTGGGCTCTCTGTGGGCGCCCAAACGTTCAGATTAGTGCAATAAGAGGAGTATTCTTTAAAAATCTTCTTCCGATCCACCCATCAGAATCTTTCGATTTTTGGTCTGCAGCATCCTTAGGGGAGGGGGGGGGGGAGGGTCAAGTTTGTTCAAGTCAAGTCCCTGGGTTCATATTTGGGCTCTCTATGGGAGCCTGAATTATAACTTAGACTTAGTTCAATAGTTCAATATGAGGAATATTCTTTAAAAATATTTGTTTTCAGATCCAGTAGGCAGAATCTTTTGATATTTGGTATACAGCATCCTTACGGAGGTGAGATTCAAGTGTGTTCATATTTATACCCCCCGCAAACAAGGTTTGGGGGTGGGGTATATAGGAATCACCCTGTCCGTCCGTCTGTCCGTCTCTCCATCCTTGTAAGCGCAACTCCTCCTAAACCATTTGAAGAAATTTCATGAAACTTTACACAATGGAAGAACTCCATATGAAGATGTGCATGAAGCAATATAATTCCGTTCTGACATTTCCAAGGGGAGATAATCTAACTTATACCGTCTGTCCATCCTTGTAAGCACAACTCCTAAACCGTTCGAAGAATTTTCATGAAACTTTACACAATGGAAGAACGACATATGAAGATGTGCATGAAGCAATATAATTCCGTTCTGACATTTCGAAGGGGAGATAATCTAGCTTATAAATTTCAGGCGGGGGAGTATCACTTTGTGAGTTTGCTCACAGTACCTCTAGTTGAGCTCCCTGTGGGAGCCCGAATTATAACTTAGTACAATATGAGGAATATTCTTTAAAAATCTTTTTTTTCAGATCCACCAGTCAGAATATTGGGATATTTGGTATAAGCTTTTCTTAGGAGGGGCAGATGCAACTTGTTGAAATCAATTCCTTGGGTTGATATTTAGGCTACCATGTCACTTGAGTGCCCTCAGGTCCCTTGCAGCCTCTTGTTATTTTTTTTGACTTTGCAATGGTTATAAAAAGAGAGCATGCGATAGCCAAAAGGACCATGCAGGAGGGCTCGAGAAACAGGTTTATAACATTTTTTAGGCCTAATGTAGTCAATTCTTGAGTCATCTGAACCATGGGCTGGGAGTACGGTAACTTAGTGGATAGAGAATTGAATTTTAAACCGAACGGTCCCTGGTTTGATCCTGACCAGTGGTTACTGCATTGTGTCCTAGGGCAAGCCGCAAATCTATTTCCCCATTCATGAGAATCAATTACGATTCTCGCTAAATCCTGCCACGAGAATCAGTTTTCTGTTTTTAAATATACTCGCCCAAAGAAGAAAGTGTGCATTGCAGAAATTGATCAAACTCCAAAAAAGTAATTTCGTAGGTGTAAAGAGTGTTAACCTGTTCATGAATAAGTTATATTGAACACAAAAACAGCTTTCCCCGTTAAAATTGCATTAACGTTAAATGACGTGCTGCACGTTTGTGAAAAGGCATGTTTTGCACATGGAGAGTCTGAAAATTCATGCAGCAGTGTGAATCCTTGGGTATTTAAACACTAAAGTAAGGCCTTCCTATCGTTCACATTCAAACTTGCGCTGCTGTTAAAACGACTCCACATTAGGGTTTACTGACGTTTCGTACACAAGACGTTTCGTACACGCAACGATTCGTACACAAATAAGACGTTTCGTACACAAAAATTGGACGTTTCGTACACGAAGTGAGCGTTTCGTACACGTGTTTAATTATCTGTTTTAGACCTTGTATTATAAAATTATTTATTATTTTTGTTACATTTAATTAATATTTTTACATTTATGAATATCTCCTGTGAATATTTATGTAAAATTATTCCTGTTTTTATAGATACTGTTGGTGTTTAATTGCATGTTGAATAGGTTAATTTTCCTTGATTTCTTTGATTTATTGTTTGATTTACTGTTTGATTTTACCGATGAGTGACTTATTTGAATATTGCCGGGATGTTTTTACGTTATTTTGTTTGTACATGCGATGGCTAATCTAGTCAGCGGTAAATTGCAAGGAGTCTGACCGTCGCCGACGATGAAAATATTGGAGGCCGGTTTGGGTAAAAATGTGGAGGTCGGTTTGGGTTAAGTGGAGGCCGGTTTGGGCCAAAATGTCGGAGGTCGGTTTGGCTGGAGGTCGGTTTGGGCGTATTCGTACACGATGAGGAGGAGCTCAGAATCTACAACATACTGGTGGTGTTAAATGACACCAAATACTGTTTCTATCAATAAAGGGCAAATATCGATAAAATAAAATCAGTTTAGCATAATGCAATGAGGTGATTCGCTGAAAATGTACAGTATCGCTGGAGATAAATTGTCATAAAAACGGAATAAAATTTTATCACTATCAAAGATAGCAATATATTTTATATTGATGTAATACAATAAAATCACATGCAGAATACATCAAACACATAAAAACAAAACATGTTATTTTTGTGTAATGAATTTATTTTAATTTAGTATGTGTGAAATTTCAACTAAAATCACCACGTATTTATTGGAAAATAAAATTATTTCATGCAAGAAAATAGTCTTCTTTCTTGCTTTTAAACCTAAAATCTGAAATTAGAAGGAAAAAAGTGAGATATAAAGAGAAAATGCGAAATTAAAATCTGTGTACGAAACGTCCAGGCGTTTTGTGTACGAAACGTCCTAAATTGGCCGTGTACGAAACGCCCGTGTACGAAACGTCCAGCACCCCACATTAGCATGCCATGATTGACAATGAATCAACGTCTCCTTGCCCTGGGTATGATTAGAGCTGGCAGAACACACAGAGCGGTTGGCCAGCATTTGAACTGCCACCGTAACACTGTAGACAGGCTAGTCCATCGACATGCACAACATGATGACGTTCGAGACCGTCCCCGCTCCGGGAGACCCCGAGTTACCACCCCTGCACAAGATCGGTATATCCGTGTCGTCCATCTCCGGAAGCGGCAACAAACGGCAATGACGACAGCCAGGAACATCCCTAACCTGAGACGGATACATCCTCAAACAGTAATCAACTGGCTGAGAGAATACGGCTTACGTCCTCGAAGACCTGCAATTCGTCCGATTTTGACGTTACGTCATCGTCGTGCTCGACTGCAGTGGTGTAGACAACATCTCAGGCATCCCTTACACTGGTGGCGACGTGTTTTATTCACAGATGAATGTCGTTTCCACCGCTCATCATCACATGGCCGCCAGAGAGTGTACAGACGTCGAAACGAACGATACGCAGATCCATGTGTCGTGGAGCGAAACCGTTATGGGGGAGGGTCTCTCATGGTGTGGGGTGGCATCACTGCCCGTAACAGAACTGAGCTGGTCATTATTGATGGCAATCTCAATGCAGCCAGATATCGTGATGAAGTGCTTACACCTGTTGTTGTCCCATTTCTGCAACGTCACGGCCCCGGCGTCATTCTACAGCAGGACAACGCCCGACCCCACGCAGCTCGTGTTGTTCAACAGTATCTGCAGCCACAACAAGTGTATGTTCTTCCATGGCCCGCAGATTCGCCCGTTATCTCACCCATTGAGCACGTATGGGACGAAATGAAACGTCAGCTACGCCGGCTTCCCCATGCACCGTCAACGCTTGTGGAACTCCAAAGACAGCTTATCAGAATATGGAACAACATCCCACAACACTTCCATGCTAACTTGTTCGCTTCCATGAGGCGTAGATGCACGGCAGTAGTAGATGCAGACGGAGGTCATACCAGATATTGAGTGTGTGACTTTTGTGTTGGACCCTTAGTGTCTTTGACTCTCCATGGCACCAAGAGTATTCGTCGTAGCGTAATGAAATTTCTCGTGTTGATCACAAATTGATTCATCTGTGATGGAATAAAATTTCCATGAATGAAAATGATATATATCTTTTTTTAGTGTTATTTTTTAGCATGCACACTTTCTTTTTGGGAGAGTATAATTGAGAATATGTGAGTAATCTTATAACCTTGTGCGTGCAAGCAGTACATTTTCCATAGTTAACCCTTTACCCAACAAATTGACCGCATCTACCTTCGTAATATGCAAATTCAGCAGTTGAAAAAATATTATTTTTCAAAAAATTTCAACAAAACCATATGCTGTGACCCTTCGTTGGAACAAGCTCATCGAGCTCGTTCCAACAAGGGGTCACATGATATGGTTTTGTTGAAATTTTTCAAAAAATAATATTTAAAATAATAAATTTTGATATCGTCTGTGTTGGGTAAAGGGTTAAAATCAAACCTCATATATATATATTTGCCAGAGTTGCCAGTTAAAATCCTTAAGGGTCATTCCTAATGTTGAGTTCCTTGTCTTATATGTCCTTGTCCCTATATCCCCAGAATGCCTTGGGCAAATAGCCATGGCAAAGGATGCACCCAATATCCAAGGTATATGAGAGTGTGCTACATCCGGGGTACAAGCGCACGCGAAACATCAGGGGGTGTATGGTTTAAATGAAAGCTTTCCGCTTCTGCTCGCCTCGAAATAAAAATCGCACCAAAAAATCCGAAAATAGTCATAAATATCATCAGATTTCCGACAATTCAATCATAAAAATAAAATAAGAGCAAATGATTCGTACCATGAGTACCAATGTGTTCTATGTGCCAGTAGGCACATAGAACACATTGGACCTCAGGGGACAATATGTCAACAAAATACTGTTTACTTGTTTCCTTAATGATCCAAGGGATGCAACTCTATCTGTTGTCTTCCGCGATTATAAAAACAAAATAATTATCATGAATTTGGTCCAAGTGATTGTGGAGCTGAGAAATGAGTCCACAAATTTATTTCCACTATAATTGTATTGTGTTTCAAATGGGACAAAAACGTTATCTCCGCCAACATGTATGGTATATGGAGATTTAATACCTGGATGTCTCATTTAAACACCGAGCCGCAAAAACCGACATCCAAGTATTAAATCTTCATATATCATACATGTTGGCGGAGATAATTTTTTTGTACAGGATTTTGGTGGTCTTTCTTCCCTTAGCATTGGAATCTAGTGAAGTCTTGGCGGCCTGTTTAGGCAGTTAAGACTTCAAAACAGGCAGCCGAGACTTCATTAGACACCTCTGCTCACTGATGATGCTGTGTCACTCTACTATCAGGGAGCAAAAGATAAGAATTCTTCAGTCCTTTAATAATAATAATAATAATAATGTTAATAATAATAAGGATATATTATAAAGAGTAAAATCACAAAGTGCTCTAAAATGCTGTACAGTCAAATAAACTATGAGCTCATGACTATCAAGGCAATATACATACTGAGAAAGGTGCGAAGGTCAGCAGGTTACATACTGTCAAAAGCGGGTACGAGACAAGTCGCCGTCGGACGGCGAGTTGTTCCAATTTTTTACGGCGAGTTGTCCCGTTTTTGTTTTCCACAAAATGTAATTTATTCTTAATTTATTGTATTGAAACACTGTTAATTTTATCATTTACTTGTCAGCAAAAGTAAGTTTCATAATTAATATTTGATTTAACGCCTGAACTGGAGATAATTCTATAATAATGAAAAAACTGTTTTATTAAAAATAAATTATTGGTGCAAATATCACAATTAGTAGAGTTTGAATGAAAAACGTTTTTATTAATCTTTAAATCTTGGATATTTCTGCAGGAGAGATGAAACAGTTTCCAATGGTGTATGTACTGAAGGTGAGTTTCAAGTTTCTTCCCTAACTGTAAACTGTGAATATCTCTCTCTCTCTCTCTCTCTCTCTCTCTCTCTCGGCAGCATCTGTGTGTGTGTGTGATTGTCATGGTTAACGGTAATTAATTAAGTAATTAACTAAAAGAAACCTTTTCTATTGTTCTTTGCAGCTTGGCACCGACGTCTCAACACCCTTGGAACGAGACTGAGCTTTTACAAGCTGGTACCAACCCTGCAGACAGAAGCTGAGAATGTGGAATTGAGGGTGCAAGCATCAGATTTGGAAACTGACGTCCGATCAAAATATACGAAGATGGCCCAAAAGATACAGAAATTTTGGGATGCCTGTATGACTAATGTGAGATCCACCTTCATTGTCTACTGCAGCCTTTTTAAAGAAATGTTCAGCTGCCTATATAAAGTAGTTCTCCCATAATGGATATCAAACATACATTTGTACTTCAATCTTTATATATTTTTGTATAAATTATATCTTTTGTGAATTATAGTAATTTTCATTATATGTTATATTGAACCTGTCTTGTTATATAAGTCATGAGTATTAATAAAGATAATTTAATCCTATGCCGCGTGTTACTTATCAATTATTACTCCACGGCGACTTGTCCCGACGGCGACTTGTCCCGACGGCGACTCGTCCCACCTCGGATACGGCGAGTTGTCCCGACGGCGAGATGTCCCGTTCCCGTCAAAAGCCTCTCTGAAAAGATGCGATTTTAATTTTTTTTTAAATTGGTTGAGATCTTTCGATGCCTGAACCTGAACTGGTAAATTATTCCAAAGTGTAGGTCCAGCGAAAGAGAAGCTCTGTTATTCACAAAAGTAGGCCTAGAGAAGGGCATCTGTAGCTTGATTTGTGTGGAGGAGCGCAAATTAGTGATGAACCGATATGGTAAACAAACGATTGGCCGATACTGATGTTAAAAATTCAATAATCGGCCGATACTGATGCCGATTCCGATGTTTAAAATTCTGTGAAAATGCGTGAATAACTTGATTGAACCCTGCAAAGTTGCAATTAGAATGTCAATGCGGAGTTGTGTTTCATGGTTCCTAGTCAACTCGCCACCAAAACAACTCCCCAGACAATTTATCCGATTGTTTTGTGCAGTCCATTCCTCAGTGAGAAGAACGGAATCACCCGTGTCAGATTGACTCTCCTTGCATGGAATACTACATATTCTCCCAATAAGATTAAATCCCATATATTTAAAACTCATAGCAATCCCGTGGGAACTCGTACACAGACCGACAGACACTGTCCTTACTCTGCACAAATCCGACTTATTCCTTTCGTCCGTCTGTCTGTACATCAACAATTGGATATGGCTCGGGCTAGAGGCCGTATTTACGAACCGATCTTTACGAAACTTCTTGGGTACCTTTGTTATGACTGTGGGACGAGAACCAGTGTTTTTGGGTGCGGTCCGAAATTCAAGATGGCTGCCAGCCGCTATTTTGTACCGACAATGCAGAAATCTGTTTTTTTTGTACAGAACTTCCATATGAAAGCTCTGATTTGAATAATTTGTTGTATGAATGCTTAGAACCATGAGATACATTACATATCATACGGGGTTTTTTTTTCGTGCTTAAATTATGCAAATTAGACTAACTTTGATTTATTTAGTGTTACTTTCAGCACTGTCAGTGCAAATGCCAATACGGCTCGGACTGGAGGCCACATTTATGAACCGATCTTTACAAAACTTCTTGGGTACCTTTGTTATCACCGTGGGACGAGAACAAGTGTTTTGGGGCCCGATCTGAAATTCAAGATAGCCGCTGGCAGCCATTTTGTTCAAAATTAGGGGCAATCAGATTTTTGCGCAGAACTTCCACATGAAAGCTCTGATTTGAATAATATTTTGAATGAATGTTTAGTACCATGGGATACATCACTTACAATACGGGTTTTTTCTCGTGCATAAATTATGCAAATTAGACTAACTTTGATCTATTTAATGTTACTTTCATCACTAACTGCAAATGCCAATTCGGCTCGGGCTGGAGGCAGTAGTTATAAACCGATCTTTACGAAACTTCTTGGGTACCTTTGTTATCACCATGTAACGAGAACGAGTGTTTTTGGGTGCGGTCCGAAATTCAAGATGGCTGCCGGTGGCCATTTTGTACCAAACGTAGTGCAATCAGTTTTTTGTACAGAACTGTATGAGAGTTCTGATTTGAATAAATTAATGTATGAATGTTTAGTAACATGGAATACATCAAATATAATACGGGTTTTTTTCTCGAGCAGAAATTATGCAAATTAGATGAACTTTGATTTATTCAGTGCTGCTTATACACAGTACGTGCATGTGTCAATATGGCTTGGGCTAGAGGCTGTATTTATGAACCGATCTTCACAAAACTTCTTGGGTACATTTCTTATCACCTTGGGATGAGAACGAGTTTGTTCTGGGTGTGGTCCAAAATTCAAGATGGATGCCAGTGGCCATTTTATACCGAAATTAGGTCCAATCAGTTTTTGTACACAACTTTTATACGGCTCAGGCTAGAGGCCGTATTTATGAACCGATCTTTATGAAACTTCTTGGGTACCTTTGTTATCACTGTGGGACGAGAACGAGTGTTTTTGGGTGCGGTCCAAAATTCAAGATGGCCGACAGCAGCTTTTTTGTACCTTTTTTCTCGTGCAAAAATTATGCCAATTAGATGAACTTTGATACAGTAAGTGAACATGTCAATATGGCTCGCGGTAGAGTCTGTATTTATGAACCGATCTTCACGAAACTTCTTGGGGCACCTTTGTTGTCAACTTGTGACAGGAACAAGTGTTTTTGGGTGCCTTTGTTATCATGTGTGCTATGAGAAATATTTTTGGGCTCAGTCAGATCCACTCTGGGACTCAAAGATTTCTTTTCCAGTTTAGCATCTAACTGGCACCCCACTTTTACAATACTTTACCTATATATTTGTTACAGGCTACGGTCAGCATTTATGTACAGACCGTTACAATACTTTACATGTACCTTTGTCATTACCTAGATGTTTGTCATTGCTGTGTCACACACTATACATGTGCATGTCTTTAACAAGTTGAGCTACAGTGTCATTGACACTTTCATTATATCTTGTTTGGCAGAGCTCCATGTGCTCTGTCAAACAAGGTGTAATAGATTAAATACCTGTATTGGATGTACTGATGCCAAATAGGTCTATAAACAAATGAAAACTGGGGAGAGTCAGGGTAATGTCTTGACAGGTTACAAGATTTTTTATTCAATTAACATGAGTTTACTCTTTCACCTATATTCAATTAACAGGTCAAATTTGTACTGGAGGTATGGTAAATGATTTTGTGCCGGGAAATTATATTCAATTAACAGGGTTATTCAGTTAAGAGATATCCTATTAAGTGGGCTCCACTGTACTTAAGTGCCGAGCTATGAATGCATTTTCAAAATATATGGCGAGAATCAAATGAACATTGGCGAGAATCAAAGTTGATTCTCATCATTTTCTGTGCAAGAATCATTTGCAAAAATTGATTCTGATTCAAGCATGAAGTTAAAGCCCCGGCAAGGCATTTAATCACAATTGGCCAGGTGGGGCACGGTGGCACTCGGTACTAAGCTTTCAACCAATGTTAAGCCTGATTGTGCTGAGTATGTTAGGGAGTCTGACAATTGTTCACCATTCTTTGATGGTTCTTTTTGGGAACTCTGGCTTCTTCCACCTGCAAAACTATTAGACACGAGGTAACCCTGGCTGTCAAAAGTGTCATTAAGCCCCAACAAATAAATAAATAAAACAACCATCGGCTACCATTTTCCCATTCATCCTGAACTAAACTTGAACATGAAGACAATAAGGCAAACTGTTTAGTGTGGTATGTCTAAGGATATACAGTACAGTTGCCGTGGACTGATTGTAATCCACGTGTGGGGAGTGATATCCACGAATGCATTTACCAGGCAATACAAATCCTCATCAAAATTTTAATTAATGAAGCACCGGGTTGTACCAGGTACTTCATTAATTAAATTTTTGATGATTATTCCTATAATTAGTGTTTGGAATCTAATATTATTGAGTCCGTGGAAGGAAATATTGCCCACCCATGGAAAGTCCGCAGTGGCTGTCCTGTACAATGGAGTCCTGTTAACTGGTTGAGTGTAGAAACCACTATCAGGGCTTTCAAAAAAGTGAGGATATAAGAGCAAACGCCTATGTTTTCCTTGCTCATGTTTCATATTCAGTCAAATGCAAATAATATTTTGTGTATATAAATTTGTTCTCTTATAAATTATTGGAGAGTGCCTTCGGGCACTCTCCAATAATATATAATAAAACAAATTTGGAATAACAAATTCAGATCATCAAAAAATAATCTAGCCCTCATAATCTCATCGCTCTCCATCCGTCGTCCGTCAACACCATGTTTTGATCTTCTCCAAAACCACTGGGCCAATTCAAGTGAAAGTTTGTGTGAGAGATGGTCCCGAAGGGGCATTGCATTTTTGTTCAACTCAACATGTCCAGCCGCATACGGAGGAGGTGGGGGAAAATGCTCCAAAATATTTTTATGCCCCCCGACTTAAGTCGGGTGGCATATAGTGATTGAAGTGTGTGTGTGTCTGTCCGTGTGTGTGTGTGTCCAAGCCAATAACTCGAAAACTATTAGGGCCACAGTCATCAAACTTCACACAATTATAAAGGACCATGGGAGGATTGTCACACACCATAGCCGGGTTTGTACCTTCAAGTTCAAGGTCACATTTCAAGGTCACACAAAAAATCGGTCAATATTTGTGTCTCAGCCATAACTCAGAAACGTATCATAGTACAATTGTTAAACTTTTCACAAATGTTAAGGACAGTCAGAAGGTGTGTCGCATATAATATTTTCCGCCGCATCTGCAAGGTGAAGGTCACAATTGACCTTCATATGCTCAGGGTCACAAATCGTGTCTCAAGCATAACTCCAAAACTATTAGGGCTACTACAATCATCTAACTTCGATCAGTTATAAAAGACAATGGGTGGATGTGTCACACACCACAGCGAGGTCTGTAAGGTCAAGGTCAAGGTCACATTTCAAGGTCACACTGAAAATCATCAATCTTCGTGTCTCAGCCATGACTCAGAAACGAACCAAAGTACAAATATTAAACTTTTTACAATTTTTTTTGTTTGAGGGCGGTCAAGGTCACAGATCAAGGTCATTACCACGTAGGGGGGCATACTCACTTCTGAGTGAATCTCTTGTTTAAATCTTCTCATGAACCAGTGGGTACAATGACTTGATATGTGTTTTGGAGCTTCATTTTGAGGTGTAGAATCAATTTTGTTCAAACAAAGTTCATGAAGCAATATTTTGCTTTGTAATAGGAGGGGTAAGATTTTTGGCCCTTCCCAAAATCTCTATTTCCAGAACCGATGGTCCGATTTGAATCAAAGTTGGTATGTGGTATAATGGGGTCATAAGTACCTGACTTGTGCAAAAAAAAAATCCTGCATCCCCATTTAGGAGCTAAAAATAGAAATATTTTCAAATGCCCATATTTCCCCAACCGCACGTAACAGAGAGCTGTTATTTGGTTTGAAGCATCCTTAGGACCAGTAGAATTGAATGGTAAAAAAATATTGCCATCGGTTATGTTAGGGTATTCTGTTACAGGGCATCGAAAAATGCTGAGTCAGCATATTTGAAAAAATTTTTAAAAATCTTTTCTCAAGAACCAATGGTCAAAATCTTTTGATATTCGTTATACAGCATTCATTGAGGGGTCAGATACAAGTTTGTTAAAATAAAGCCTATTTGTTCATATTTGGGCTCAATACAGGAGCCCGAATTTTCAACTTAGAGCAATATGGGGAATATTTTTAAAAATCTCCTTCAGAACCATCAGTCAGAATTTTTTACTGTTTGGTATACATCATTGTTATGAGGGTCAGATTCAAGATTGTTCAAACCAAGTCCCTAGGTTAATATTTGGACTATTTCAATATGGGGGACAATTTTTAAAAATCTTCTTCAGATCCACCAGTCAGAATGCTTTCATATTTGGTACACAGCATCTCTAGGAGGTGGGGGAGGGGGGTTTGATTCAAGATTGTTCAAATCAGGTCCCTAGGTTTATATTTGGGCTCACTATGGTAGAGGGGGGGGGGGGGGGGGGAGGGGGGGCAGATTCAAGTTTGTTCAACTCGATGTCTGGATTAATATTTGGGCTCCATATGGGAACCTGAAATTTAACTTAGTACAATAGGATGGAAAAACTTAGTACAACAGGATGGAATTTCTTAAAAAATCTTCTTCAGATTCATCTGTCAGAAACCATTCATATTTGGTTTGCAACATCTCTAGGGGAGTCGGATTCAAGTTTGTTCAAATTGGTTCCCTGGGTTAATATTTGGGCTCCCTATGGTAATATGAGTAAATTTCTTTAAAAACCTTCTTCAGATCCACTAGTCAGAATGCTTTCATATTTGGTATACAACATCTCTAGGTGGGTCAGATTCAAGTTTGCTCAAATCGGGTCCGCAGGTTAATATTTGGGCTCGCTATGGTAGACCAAATTTTTACTTAGTGCAATATGAAGACATTTCTTTAAAAATTTCGTCTTCAGATCCAACAGTCAGAATGCTTTCATATTTGGTATACAACATCTCTAGGGAGGTTAGATTCAACTTTGTTCAAATCGAGAGCCTGGGTTAATATTTGGGCTCCTTATGGGAGCCAGAATTGGTCATGTAGCTGAAGAATTAGAAATTTTGTATTCAGTACCCTCTAGACGTGTGTAACTAAGATTCATCCACATAGGTTGTATCAAGGGGCTTCATAGGGGAGCTCTACATTTTACATTGTGATCAACTGAAGAAAAGGCATGATGCTTGGACTATTTTTGTCATTCCTGAGGGGCTCAAGGATTGACAGTGTATCCTATGGAGATGGATTGCTTAATGTAGACTCATTCTTGGACTCTGTTTATATTGTGTTCTGTTCAAGGTGAGCGCTTCAGGCCCTGTGGGGCCTCTTGTTACCTATCCTGCTCATTTTAGAGGCATTAGTGACCAGGTCCTATTTTACCAGTAGGGCAGAGCGTGTTTACCACAGTGAAGAAGTACTGCTTCACTTCCCATGGTTTCCACGGGGAAATCTCCATCAACATATTTTTGTATTCAATTAACAGGAGTTTACACTATAACCTAAATGCAGTTAACAGGTAAAATTTGTACTGAAGATATGGTACATGGTTTTGTGTTTGGAAGTAACATTGAATTAATAGTGTTATTCAGTTAATAGATATTGAATTGAAGTGGGCTGCATTGTTCAACACTGAAAATCTACAAACAGCCCCACTGGTCCAAATTTGGACTGAAGCATGCATGTAATTTGCTCAGATGGAATTCAAAAGAACTGCCTTTCACTTTTTGACAGAATGCACTGCAGTGATTGTGCACTAAATATTCTAACAGTCAATGTCTGTAATGATTTATTGATTCTCTGGAATGTGTAGTAATTTGACGAGGTAAGCTAGAAATACAAGATAAAATCAAAAAGTTGAAGTGAACAATGGTGTGAAAAGAAAATGGAATTTTATGCTGGTTTGTGACCCTTAGTTTCGTTTTAACCCTTTACCTAACATGAAAAGCAGACGACACTTGCAAAAAAAATTCTTGAATAACTAATTTTTTTCATTTTTTGTCTCAAAAACATAGGTTATGACCCCTCGTTGGAACGAGCTCGACAAGCTCGTTCCAACGAGGGGTCATAACCTATGTTTTTGAGACAAAAAATGAAAAAAATAATGAAAATTAATTGGCGATTTTTGAGAATAGCGTTGGCCGGTTTTGGCCGTTACGTTAGGTAAAGGGTTAACCCTTTACCTAACATGAAAAGCAGATGACACTTGCAAACAAAATTCTTGAAAACCCAATATACTGCTTTTAAAATAATAAAAAATGAAACTAGTTCAGAACACTTTTTTACATGTACCCGTCCCCCATGGGTTACCGTAAGAGGACTTATGAATTGCACCCTGTCTATCTGTCTGTCTGTCAGTCCATCAGTCTCTGTCCTGCTACCACCTCA
>JAUFNR010000401.1:0-32502 GCA_031216915.1 Pictodentalium vernedei | reverse complement strand
AAAAATCTTGAACTCTTTCACTGGGTTTCAGATGCATAATACAATCCGAGATAATAATGAAGGACACGATGAAAAGCAATGTGCATCAAGTGGGTCATTTACAGACAAACAACACTTATTGTTTTTCCAACGCTTGACCGATGTGGCCCCTAAAAAGGGGTGGGAGGGTGAACCTTAGGGATTTGAATAATCTTACATTTTAGGGCGCCACCCTGTGACGCCGTTTGTTCCGCAATTTCCAATCAATAATTACGATTTTTGACCATTTTGGTCACTTTTAGGGTCCAATGGGGCCCTAAAAAGGGGTTGGAGGGTAAACCTTAGGAATTGAATGATCTTGTATTTTAGGGCGCCACCCTAAGACGCCGTTTGTTCAGCGAATTTCCATCAATAATTACGATTTTGACCATTTGGTAACTTTTTAGGGTTAAATCTGGCCCCTAAAAAGTGGGTGGGAGGGTGAACCTTAGGATTTGAATAATCTTGTATTTTAGGGCGCCACCCTATAACGCCGTGTGTTCCGCGAATTTCGGTCAATAATTACGATTTTGACCCATTTGGGTCACTTTTAGGGTCCAATGTGGCCCCTAAAAAGGGGTGGGAGGGTGAACCTTAGGATTTGAATAATCTTGTATTTTAGGGTGCCACCCTATAACGCCGTGTGTTCGCCGAATTTCGGTCAATAATTACAATTTTGACCGTTTGGTCACTTTTAGCGTCCAATCTGGCCCCTAAAAAGGGGTGGGAGGGTGAACCTTAGGATTTGAATAATCTTGTATTTAGGGCGACACCCTATAAAGCCGTTTGTTGCGCGAATTTCCGTCAATAATTACGATTTTGACCATTTTGGTCACTTTTAGGGTCCAATTTGGCCCTTAAATAGGGGTTGGACCTTACGATTTGAATAATCTTGTATTTTAGGGCGCCAACCTATAGCACCGTGTGTTCCGCGAATTTCCATCAATAATTACGATTTTGTCCCTTTAGTCACTCTTAGGGTCCAATCTGGCCCCTAAATAGGGGTGGGGGTGAACCTTAGGATTTGAATAATGTGTAATGTTGCATTTTAGGGCACCACCCTATAACACCGTTTGTTCTGCAAATTACGGTCAACAATTACGATTTTGACCATTTGGTCACTTTTAGGGTCCAATATGGGCCCTAAAAGGGGTTGGAGGGTGAACCTTAGGATTTGAATGATCTTGTTTTTAGGGTGCCACCCTATGACGCTGTTTGTTCCGCGAATTTCCATCAATAATTACGATTTTGACCATTTGGTCACTTTTAGGGTTAAATCTGACCCCCTAAAAAGGGGTGGGAGGGTGAACCTTAGGATTTGAATAATCTTGTATTTTAGGGCGCCACCCTATAAGGCCATTTGTTCCGCGAATTTCCGTCAATAATTACGATTTTGACCCATTTGGTCACTTTTAGGGTCCAATGTGGCCCCTAAAAAGGGGTGGGAGGGTGAACCTTAGGATTTGACAAATCTTGCACTTTGGGGCGCCACCCTATAAGGCCGTTTGTGCCGCGAAATTCCGTCAATAATTACGATTTGGACCATTTTGTCTCTTTTAGGGTCCAACCTGGCCCCTAAAGAAGGGTGGGGGAGTGAACCCCAGGGTTTGAATAGTCCTGTGTCTTAGGGCGCCACCCAAGAAAGCCATTTATTTTTCGAATTTCTGTTAAATTTAGAAAGTCAAATAAGGAACTGGGAATAAGTAACGGATTTCACAGCACTTAATCATTGGGGTAAGGGGCATATACACCAAATTTGGTTCCAATTCGATGATCCAAACTTTAGTTATCACTCTGGATGCTCGCACCGCAGCTGATTACAATAGTCCCGACAAAATGTCGGGAACATAAAAAAATTGCCATGGGTTTCGTCAGGTTATTTTGTAGGGGGGCATAAAAAAATGCTGCATCAGTGTCATTTCAAAATTAAACTGATCTCCTTCTCCAGAACCAATGATCAGAATCTTTTGATATTTGGCATACAGCAACCGAGGGGGTGGATGGGGTCTTAGGGGGTGGAGGTCAGGGTTAGATACAATTGTGTTCAAGTTAAGCCATCAGTTCAGATTTGGGCTCAATACAAGAGCCTGAATCTTATCTTAGGGCAATATGAAAAAAGCTTTAAAAATCTTCTTCAGATCCACCAGTCAGATTCTTTTGATATTCATTTTTAAGCATCCTTAGGGAGGTAAGATTTAAGTTTGTTCAAATCAAGTCCCTGGGTTGATATTTGGACTTTCTATGGGGGTCCGAATTTTAACACCATAGTGCAATATGGAGAATAATTTTTAAAAAGAATTCTTTTTTAGATCCACCTGTCAGAAACGTTTGATATTTGGTGTACAACATCTTTAGGGTGCTCAGATTCAAGTGCAACATGAGGAAATTTCTTTAAAAATCTTCTTCTTCAGATCTACTGGAACACAGAATCCCTATGGGGGGCAGATTCAAGTTTGTTCATATCAGGTTCCTGGGTAAATATTTGGGCTCCCTATGGGAGATTAGTGTAGTGCAATATGAGAAAATTTCTTTAAAAATCTTCTTCAGATCCATAAGTGGGAATTTGCTATTTGGTATACAGCACCTCGGGGAGTGTGGGGGGGGGGGGGGGGGGGGCAGATTCAAGTTTGTTCAAATCGTGTTCCTGGGTTGGGAGCCCTAAGTTTAATCTAGTCAATATGAGGAGATTTGTTTAAAAATCTTCTTCAGATTCCCAAGTCAGACTGCTTTCACATTTGGTACACAACAATCCTGATGGTGGAAGGGAAGGGCACAGGTTCAAATTTGTTCAAGTTAAGTTCCTAGGTTGATATTTAGACTCCCATGTTTTGCATTACTCGGAAATCGGAGCATTATTTCTGTGGAAGTATCCCAGTACTAGAAAAAAAAATCATCTGCCATGGACAAAAATTATAAATAATTAAATAACTTCACTCCTCTGTGGTGTTAACTAGCAATAGATGTTAATTAAATCCTTCTTTAAACAACTATTGTCAGGTGAGCACCTCAAGCCCCATGGGGCCTCTTGTTTACCTACTTGGTTACAACCCTCCCAATCATACTGTATAACAAATATAAATTCCTTCTGCTGCTTAGTTCAGGAGAAAATTGATGTTATCAATTTTTTAGGTAAACTTGAGTTCAAGTATGGAGCTGCAGGGAAAGGTTGCGATCGGTCATCCATTCCTCTGTCCATCCACAATTCCTTTAGCACATCCTATAGGTCGCAGTTCTCGCCCCATCAGTTCCAAATTTCAGATATGACTTTGGTGCAATGTCTATATAGGAATCAAACATTTTCGAATTCGTTGCAAAACATGGCCACCAGTGGCAATCTTAGATTTGGTATATACATTGTCAACAAATCCATTGGCACACACTGCAGGCCACAATTCCACCCAATCTTTTTCAGATTTCATATGTAGCTTTGGTGTGGTGAAGTCTTTTCTGTAGAAACTTGATTAAATGACTTGTCATTACTGGAATTAGCTATTTAGTTCAGTCTCCTCAAGATCAAGTTGAGCTGCAGTGTTATTGACACTTCAATTTTTATTTTTAGATTTTATAGAGCCCCATGGGGACATGGGCAATTTTTTCTCACATAAATCAAACATGTGTTACCTATTTATGGTACATATTGCATTTCATTCAAATCAGCCTGTGGATTTTGATTTTTAAGAATTTGGTTTGGGCTCCAAATCTTGCCCCTCCCCCACTTCCAGGGCAATTACAAATATTATCTCACTACTCAATCGAGTAAAATTACAGAGAGCAGTTAGATAAGCTCTGCTTGACTTTGTCAAACAGAAACTCTTCACAAGCCATGTACTCTCGTGTTCCAAATAATCATACCTGTACTATTATTACACCCCATATGATTCTTATTTGGACACGTACGTTTATTTATTTTCACCAGACTGAACAGTCAGCCCATCATAAAGATACACCAGTTTGTTCTAAATTCATAAAATTTTGCCATATTAAACTGTACTATGATGGAGTTATATGATGATTTTGAGGTAATTTATCCAGGATGTGGCACACAGAAATGTTTCAAAGTCAGTTTTAAACCTCAGTACTAGGTAGTAATATTCCACCCTAACTATTATTCCACCCCATACTATTATTTCATTTCACCCAAATTGTCCACGATCTTCTTACCTACCCCCCTCTGTACTATTATTATGCCCCCGACCTCCAAAGTCCTCTGTCTGTCCGTACAAACATTTTGCACTGTAATTTCAAAGCCATCACTCGGATTTGGATCTCCTTTGGTATGCTGATAGACCTGCATAGGGGAATGGATATGCACAAGAAATGGGTTCCGTCCAATAAGTTTTCCCAGAGTTATGGCCTTTTTTCGACTTGGAAAAATTTTTCTGTTTCGACTTTTTCCACTTAGAGAATTTTTCTGTCCCACAATACCTTCAAGGCTACTTCGTACTTGCAAACAGGTTGGGATCTGTGGCTCATGTTTTTCCACTTAGAAAATTTTTCTGTCCCACAATATCTTCAAGGCTACTTCGTATTTGCAAACAGGTTGGGGGCTGTGGCTCATGTTTTTCCACTTAGAAAATTTTTCTGTCCCACAATACCTTCAAGGCTACTTCGAACTTGCAAACAGGTTGGGGTTGTGGCTCATGTTTTGCATTGCCCTTGTTTTCATCACAAGATTACTGTAGTAATAGACCAGAAAGTATTCATATCTCCGTCCATAGTACCAGTAATTTTGCCCATACCTTTATTCAATTTCATAAAATTTTCCATCCCCTACTATTATTCCACCCCCTACTTTTATTTAATATTTTCCACCTCCTATGGTTATTCTGCCTCCTTCTTTTATTTGGCTCTGGAAAGTAGCTACATCAACACCTACATGTAATACCATACAGAATGGTTTGGAACTCTGAGCAACTACACCTCTTCTAAACATCCAATTACGCAAGACCCACCAAAACACCTGGGGGCAGGGATAAGAGCCACAACCCCTCTAAACCCAAGCGGTAAGGGTGGATAGGAATGATGGAATCACTTACATCCACATCTTTTATCAATTATTATCATCACCATTTCTTTAACCAATCACCATTTCTTTAACCCTTTACCTAACATGAAAAGCAGACGACACTTGTGAAAAAAATTCTTGAATAACTAATTTATTCCATTTTTTGACTCAAAAACATAGGTTATGACCCCTCATTGGAACGAGCTTGACAAGCTCGTTCCAACGAGGGGTCATAACCTATGTTTTTGAGACAAAAAAATGAAATAATAATGAAAATTAACTTGCGATTTTTTAGAATAGTGCTGGCCAGTTTTAGCTGTTACATTGGGTAAAGGGTTAACCAATCACCTTTTATTCACGAGCACATTAACCAGTTCTGTGTTCTCTCAACCAACCACCACCATTTCTATGTTCTCTCAACTAATCACTAGTTCTGTGTTGGGAGATTGGGATAGGGGCTTGGCCATTGGAGGGGCAATCAGCAAGTGCAGGTATGGGTTCAGCAATGCATGGGTTCAAACAAAACAGTAACAAGTAACATCCGGGTCTCAAGTTCTACAAACACTACCTGACACTGTATCCACAATATAAATAATGGTATACTGTTCCTGGAAGTATATGACTAGTTCTTGAGTCCAGTAAGCACTTACAGAAAACTGATTCAGGATAAATGTTAAAATTTATTTTCACATGACACATAGTTTATAGTGGTTATTCCAAAACTTATTTTGACTCATACTGTATATGATTAGGAAGTCAATGACACAATGGAAATTACAAAACAAGCCTTTTACGAAACTGCCATCTTAGCTTTTTAACTATGCAAGGTTGCAGGGTGTAAACAAAGCAATTTCCATGTTCGTCACGTTGAGTTTTGAGTCAGCCAAGACAACTAGTTTTGTGATAATATATCAAGATTAAATTCGAATAACCGATTTCATCATTTGAATTAACTGAAGGGACAACCCTAGACAATTTTAAATGATGAGATACCGCAGGTTTAAAGACTTTTTTACGGAGGCGAGAACTTGTTTTGAGTGGCAACAAGGAAACACTTGTTGCATGCAGTTTCTCAGCTTGCGGAATCCCTGAAAGTTGTTGAAACAGTGCCAGCGGCCACAGAGTCATGACACTGCATGCATTTAAGTCGATAGGAACTCAATTGGAAATAATGAAAGTGCTCATACAATATTGCCACTGTCTTAAACAAATGGTAACCATGGCAAGACGTTTCTTGAATTCACACAAATGAAGGTAATGGGGTCCGAAGCACATCACCTGCTCTTTTCTCCTATTGCTTACAACGTGTTTTCTCGAAATGTTTACACCTCACGACCTGTGACCATGCATAGATTAAAAGCCAAAATGGCAGTTTCGAAAAGGGCTTATTCTTGGCCACATCAAGGTGCTATATAAGTAATGGAATTTTGTTTATTTTGAAATTCTCACCTCTGAAATTCCTTAACCCTTTACCTAACGTAACGGCCAAAAACGGCCAGCGCTATTCTCAAAAATCGCCAATTAATTTTCATTATTTTTTTCATTTTTTGTCTCAAAAACATAGGTTATGACCCCTCGTTGGAACGAGCTCGTTCCAACGAGGGGTCATAACCTATGTTTTTGAGACAAAAAATGAAAAAAATTAGTTATTCAAGAATTTTTTTTGCAAGTGTCGTCTGCTTTTCATGTTAGGTAAAGGGTTAAATTCAAATTCAATATACACAAATTATACATCGAAATGAAGCTTGGGAGGTATAGAACGCGTAACATATATGAAATCAACTCACTGAGTTGACTGCAAGCACCACTGGTTCCTGGAAGTCTGCTACCATATTCCTACCAGAAGTGATAATACAATAATATTTCCTGAGAAAAACTTGTGGCCAAATGTGCTAAAATTCATTTAAATAAACAAATTTTAATTCCAATGTTTAAACCCAAAGGTGAAGCGTCCGTTTGTGTTGACTGAAGTTGTACTGATCAAATAGATCGATAAAAAATCAAAACAACCTTTTCAGCGGTTATACTAAATACAGCAAGTCCCTAATAAGTCCTTGAGTCCTGAAGTCCCTAAGTCCCCTCGGATACAAAATACAGCAAGTCAAAACACGCCGCTAATAGTGTAAAAAATTAATGTCAGTGTCACTGTAGCTTAACTTGTCTGTGTGTTGTGTTTGATGAAAAGGATAATGATCAATGTTTATGAAAAGATTATGAAATAAGCCAAGAATTGTGATAATTGGGAATATGTTAATTTCTGTTCCCTGTATGCTATGTTTTTAATAAAAATAATATGAGGTGTACACTGTACTAAAGAGCTGAGGAGTGGGTTAATATGACCTCACCGTTTATGTATGTGGCCCTCACAGTTAACGTATGGCAACGAAAGTTATCAAGTTACAGTGAAATTATACCAAAACGAGTCATCCTATCATGTTACATTGAAATCCCTTAAAAAATATGGCCTGTAGACTGTGATAAAGGTTTTCGGGCTTCAGGCCTGTGTAGCCATGACGGTTAACCGATTACTACTAAAAGGGGATGTCCTCATCTCGACATTATACTGAGTCATTCTACTAAGGTACAATGAAATCCCTTCACAAATTCGACTTGTAGTCTGTACTAAAGTTTTTCAGGGTTTGGGCTCGGGAAGCCATAATGGTTGAATGATCGCGTCCAAAAGGGGACGTTGTCATCTGGCCATCATTTGGAGTGATCCTATGAAGTTACAATGAAATCCCTTCATAAATATGACCAGTAGACTGTGCTCAAGATTTTTGAGCTTTGGGGCACCTGTAGCCGTCACAGTTGACCAATCACGACTAAAAGGGGATGTCATCATCTAGGCATTATATGGAGTCAACCTAACAAGTTATAATGAACTCTTTCCATAAATACGACCTATAGACTATGCTAAAGGTTTTTGGGCTGGGGCAGCCATCAGGACTGAATGATCGAGACCAAAAGGGGACGTTCTCATCTAGACATTATTTGGAGTCATCCTACCAAGTTACAATGAAATCCCTTCATAAATATGACCTGTAGACTGTGCTAAAGGTTCTCAGGCTTCGGGCCCCTGTAGCCGTCACAGTTGCCCAATCACATCCAAAAGGGGACGTTCTCATCTAGACATTATATAAAGTCAACCTACCAAGTTACAATGAAATCCCTTCATAAATATGACCTGTAGACTCTGCTAAAGGTTTCCGGGCTTTGGGCTCGGGCAGCCATCATGGTTGAATGATCACAACCAAAAGGGGAATTCTCATCTGGGCATCATCTGGAGTGATCCTACGAAGTTACAATGAAATCCCTTCACAAATATGACCTGTAGACTGTGCTAAAGGTTTTCGGGCTATGGGCACCTGTAGCCATCACAGTTGCCCTATCACATCCAAAAGGGGACGTTCTCATCTGGACATTATATGAAGTAAACTTACCAAGTTACAATGAAATCCCTCCATAAATATGACCTGTAGACTGTACTAAAGGTTTTCGGGTTTTGGGCTCAGGCAGTCGTCATGGTTGACAGATCGCGACCAAATGGGGAAGTTCTCATCTAGACATCATCCGGAGTCATCCTACCAAGTTACAATGAAATCTCTCCATATTAAATATGACCTGCAGACTGTGCTAAAAGTTTTTGGGTTTCGGGCAGCCATCACGGTTGACAGATCATGACCAAAAGGGGACGTTCTCATCTAGCCATTATACAGAGGCATCCTACCAAGTTACAATGAAATCCCTTCATAAATACGACCTGTAGACTGTGCTAATGGTTTTCGGGTTTTGGGCTCGGGCAGCCATACCGGTTGACAGATCGTGACCAAAAGGGGACGTTCTCATCTAGCCATTATACAGAGGCATCCTACCAAGTTACAATGAAATCCCTTCATAAATACGACCTGTAGACTGTGCTAATGGTTTTCGGGTTTTGGGCTCGGGCAGCCATACCGGTTGACAGATCGTGACCAAAAGGGAACATTCTAGAGAGAGAGACTAGAGACTTTATCATAGAACTGCATACTGAAATTTTTTAAAAAATTTTTTCAAATTTAAAAGCAGTAAATGCTTGACAATCTTTTGTTGTTTTGAACAGCAGTTACGGCGATCTCCGACTCGCGTGTGTGTAAAATAAAAAGTCAACTTTTAAAAGAGATGCTTTTGAAATGCTATCTGAAAATGTTTTTTGATACTTACTTGTTCTATTTTTTATTTTATTTTTTTTATTTCATTTTTGTTTGTTTGTTTGTTTATTTTATCATGTTTAAAGAAGGTCCGCCGGCTTGAGCACTCTAAAATTTTACCTGTTCAAAACAAGCTTGTGCTTAAGTTCTGTCCGGCTTTTATCCACAATTAAATCTCTCTGTTCCGACCCTGGCTGCTAAAAGTGCAGAGAAATACATAAATGAATAAATAAATAAATAAATAAATAAAGTTTAAGCAAAACTAGTCGACGCAAGTCGTAACAGGTAAAACAAACGCAAACACCCAATAGCAAGCTTGCTTTAATTTCATCATGTTTTGTGAATTAAATCTAGAAAATAATTTACGAAAATCATCATTTAGAAGCATGCTTTGAAAATTACAATTTCAGTAAATAATGACTTAAATAATTATAAACAACGAAACTGCCAACCCAAATTTCTGAAGTGTTTGTTTATAAACAGTCAAAAATGTTCCGAATTTATAGATGAAAATGCTCGATATATACTTAATAATTGCACATAATAAACAAATTTGACAGTCCTTTGCAAATTCATGTCTGAGATTAAATTTTGTGAGTGCTTTACATGATAAATGATATATTGATGTGATATACATGCGCATGCCCAGGGTTGTATGCAGGTGTGACTGAATCAGAGTTAATTTTTTTATGTTTTTGCTGGATTCTGTGGAGTTAAAGTGGTTTTTTACCCTCATGTTGGTTGGATTGGTTTTGTAGAAAAATGTTTTTGTCAAGATAAGGGGAAAGGGTAATCCTAGGAAGAAAGAAAGGACTTCTGATGGTTCGACTCCAAAACCAGAGACCAAAGCAGTCAAGATGGCGGAAAGTGATATTGTTGATTCGGACTTTGTGAAAGTGCTGCTGCGCCTAATGTGTCTCGACAATTGACTGAATTGTTTTCTTTAGTGAGTGATATCAAAAGGGGGCAGGATGGCTCGAGGAAAAGTATGGATAGTAAATTAGATAAGCTGAGAGGAGAATTAATGACAACGTTGAGTCACAAGATGAAGGAAGTAAAGGACGAGTTGAGTCTTCAGATTTCCATTGAGCAGAAAAGAATTGATGAACTTTTTGATAAGGTGAACACACTTCAAACCCAGGTAGTCCGTGCGAGTACAACTGACCAACAATCTGGTATTGAGAACGATGTGTTTGATAAATTGAATGTGTTACAAGCTCGGGTTGACCGACATGATCGTGAGCGTGGGGACACTTTGCATATTGGCGATAGACATTCCTCCGAGAGTGATACAGTTGTGATCGCAACAAACATACCAGAGAGTGGAGAAGGAAATGAGAACATTATGGATATTGCAAATGATTTAGTGTCTAGTTTTGGAGGTGAAGTTGCTGCGAAAGTTAAAGTTGTGAATGCCGTTCGTCTTCAGAAACGATACAGAGACAAACCTGCGTTAGTTAAATTACAATTTGAATCATTGGAACAGAAAATATTAGTTTTGAGGCATAAGAGAACACTTAAGGACAGTACTTCTTTTGGTCGCTGCTATCTCAGAGGTGGTAAGTCACATACTGAAAGACTGATCGAAATAAACTCCAGAACTTTGTTGAATCAACTTCCGGGAGGCAATGAGTTTATGGTATCTGGAAGTGGTCGCATCATACGAAAAAATGACTCTCATAGATAGGATACTGAATCTGACTGTCAAACTGATTATAGAAACAATTTTGAAAATGATTTGTACAACTTAAGTAATGATTCTCTATCTGAACCACACGGTGTAACAATAGGTCACATAAATTTAAATGGGTGGGCTGTGGAGAGTAGAGTGCTGAAAGAGCAACTTATTAGGTCAGCCGATTGTCAGATTTTATGTATTAGTGAAACTCATCTTACCGGTGAAAATGTCATTGAGATAGATGGGTATAAATGGATAGGTTCTAACAGATCTGTAATGCACAGATTAGCCCCCAAGGGCTCGGGAGGTGTGGGTCTTCTTGTTAAAATTAAAGTTTTGGAATATTTTGACTACGCTGTACTGGATAGATCATACGATGGAATCTTATGTGTAAAGTTCGAATCAAAACACACGAATTCAGCATTTGTTGTATTCGCTTGTTATTTGCCTCCGGAGAGCTCCCCTTGGGGTCGGGACGCAGACTCCTATTTTTCGCAACTGCTTGTTGATACCTACATGCATTGTGGGAACTATCCAACCATTCTGTGTGGAGATTTTAACGCACGGATAGGAAATTTGTTGGATTATAATAGTGAATTTGATAATTTACCCACTAGAGTTATAATGGATACCACGGTGAACCAACATGGCCGCGCTTTTATTGAGTTCCTTAATGAGTCCAAAATGTGTTGTTTGAATGGGAGGGGTAATCCGTCAAATGACAATTTCACATGTATCAGCTCAAAAGGGAAGTCTGTTGTGGACTTTATTTGTGCAGCACAGGACTGTTTTGGTAAGTGCGAGAATTTCCGTGTTATAACACAAGCCTCCTTAATAGAAAATTTCCATCTGCAATTTCCCCTAGGAGAAAGAAGTAAACAACCAGATCATAGTTTTATTATTTTTCAACTTAATCTTGATTTTGTTTTCGAAACGACGCATCAACCTGACCTAAATATATCAAGGGGTAAAAGTAAATTAAATAAACCATTACCAAATACGTTTCTTTTGGATGAAAACTCGCAGTTGTGCCTTAACCAAATAGTTCAAGCCATTGAGGGTGCCAGGGAGTCGCAGTGTCAGATTGACAATATTTATTCACGGCTTGTTGAAGTTGTTGTGAAAGAATTGGAAACTGTGTTTCCAAATTACGGTTCAGCAAAAATATATAAAACAAATAAAAATATAAAATTTTATAAACCATTTTGGAATACTGAATTAACTAAACTCTGGAACCATATGCACCAAAATGAAAAACAATTCCTGAGAATTAAGAAAGATGGTAAAAATGATAAAACAAAAAACGACGCGTTTGCTCTCTTTAAATCATCTCGTAAACAGTTTAATACTCGATTGCGTTTTTTCGAACGACAGTATAAAAAGTCATTTATGGTAGATACATAAGTATTGAGTGAAGCAAATCCTAATTTATTTTGGGATAAAATAAAGCATCTTGGCCCGCCAAGGGCGTCTAAAATTCCAAATGAGGTATACGATGAAGATGGGTCTATAAATAGGGAGACACCGAAGGTTCTTAATACATGGAAAAACGGCTTTACAAAAATTTATAATCCAGAATTTCACGAAACCCAGTTTGATAATAAATTCTACTATGATAAAAGAAAAGAAAAAGCCTTTTTCGAAGACAAATTCTTAGATCCTCTGTATGAACAAAATGAATTACTCAATCACCCTATAGCATACAGTGAGGTGGAACAAATTGTTAATAAATCTAAGAATGGGAAGGCAAGCGGGTGTGATTATTTGCCCTATGAAGTGTTTAAATTTAATCATGTAATTAAATTATTGCACAAATTATTTGAATTAATTTTTGAAACAGGGATTATACCTACAATATGGAAAAGATCTATTATTTGCCCTCTTCCTAAAGATCGTGCAAATGATCCCAGGATTCCCAGTAATTATAGGGGGATCTCACTGAGTCCAACATGTAGTAAATTGTACTCTACTTTATTAAACAATAGACTTGTCTTCTATATTGAAGAAAATGGGTTACTCGTGGATGAACAGAACGGTTTCAGACCTCGTAGATCTTGTGTTGATAATATTTTTTCTATCACATCATTGATTAGGGGAAAGCACGAAATTTTTGCAACATTCGTCGACTTCCAAAAAGCATTCGACCGTGTTGACCGTGATTTATTGTTGTATAAGCTGCTGAAGCTTGGGATTGATGGTAACATTTATAGGTCAATTAAAAACATGTATAGTGGTACTGAATCATGTGTTCAAGTAAATGGCGAACTTACCGATTTTTTTCCGTGTACGTGCGGCATAAAACAAGGCGATAATTTATCTCCAACACTTTTTAGTCTTTTTATTGACGATTTGGCAAGAGAAATAAAAGATAGTAAAAGGGGGATAAAAATTGATGATGACATAATCTCCATTCTTTTATACGCAGATGATATCGTTCTTTTGTCCGAAAATGAGGCCGATATGCAACATATGCTGCAGATTGTCAAAGTTTGGTGTAACAGATGGCGAATGTCAATCAATGAAAAAAAGACAAAAGTGGTCCATTTTAGGAAACGTACTGTGGGTAGAACCTCATTTAAATTTAATTTGGGAGAAAAACCAATAGAAATAGTGGAAAAATATAATTATTTGGGCGTGTCATTACATGAAAATAAGGACTTTTCTGACACAGCCGATAATCTTGCAAAATCAGGAGGCAGGGCCCTGGGGTCGATTATATCAAAAATACACCCATTTAAAGACGTAGGATTTCAGACATTTAAAAAGTTATACAATCAGTGTGTCTGTCCAATCTTGGACTATGCATCAGCTATTTGGGGCTTTAAAACACATTTCAGTATAGATGCAATCCAAAATAGGGCACTTCGATATTTTTTAGGGGTCCACCGTTACACGCCATTGTTGGCAGTAAATGGGGACATGGGGTTAAAATCCTGTAAAGAGCGACACTGGCTAAATATAGTTAGACTGTGGAATAAATTAGTCGAAATGAATAATGATAGTTTAGTGCATAAAGTTTTTGTTTGGGATTACAGTAGTGGACAAAACGGGTGGTGTGCTGATATTCGATACATATTTGAACAACTTGATAAAACTGAAACATTTAATAGTCAATCCGTCTGTGATATAAATGAAACGGAGGTTCTTTTAAGAACATATTGGTCGGACAAATGGCTGAACAGTATACAATTCGTACCCAAACTTAGAACTTATAAGTTATTTAAAAACTCTTTTGAGACAGAAAGTTATGTGAAAATGAATCTCAATCGTCAACAAAGATCAATAATGGCCCAGTTTCGCTGCGGTGTACTCCCAATACGAATTGAGACAGGTAGATTTAGAGGCGAACAACCACATGAAAGATTGTGTACATTATGCGAAGAACACTCAGTGGAGAATGAATTTCATTTTCTGCTTGAGTGTCCTTTTTATAATGACATAAGGAAACGACTCTTAGACTGTATATCAGCTGAAGATGCGGACGGAATATTTCCACTAGAAAACGGGTCAATGGCCATAATACTGCGTAATTATCCACGACAATGCGCTGACTATTTGGTTAGGGCATACACAAGGCGAAGAAACTTCATGTATCCAAATTAATTCAACTTATGTTAAAGTTATATTTATTTACGGTTAGTTGCAGTCACGTCCTAGTATAACTAGTAGAATGAATCTGTGAGTAAATGGAATAAGAATGTGGGTGGGGTAGGCGGGTGGTATTTATGGAGGTGGGGTGGTGGGGTGGGATGGGGTCGGGTGGGTGGTGAGCTGTGGATGCGAGTGATTGAGTGACGAATGATTCCGAATTAACCCTGAGTTATTTAAAAACTCTTTTGAGACAGAAAGTTATGTGAAAATGAATCTCAATCGTCAACAAAGATCAATAATGGCCCAGTTTCGCTGCGGTGTACTCCCAATATGAATTGAGACAGGTAGATTTAGAGGCAAACAACCACATGAAAGATTGTGTACATTATGCGAAGAACACTCAGTGGAGAATGAATTTCATTTTCTGCTTGAGTGTCCTTTTTATAATGACATAAGGAAACGACTCTTAGACTGTATATCAGCTGAAGATGCGGACGGAATATTTCCACTAGAAAACGGGTCAATGGCCATAATACTGCGTAATTATCCACGACAATGCGCTGACTATTTGGTTAGGGCATACACAAGGCGAAGAAACTTCATGTATCCAAATTAATTCAACTTATGTTAAAGTTATATTTATTTACGGTTAGTTGCAGTCCTAGTATAACTAGTAGAATGAATCTGTGAGTAAATGGAATAAGAATGTGGGTGGGGTAGGCGGGTGGTATTTATGGAGGTGGGGTGGTGGGGTGGGATGGGGTCGGGTGGGTGGTGAGCTGTGGATGCGAATGATTCCGAATTAACCCTGAGGCATACCTTTACATCTTATATATCTGTGACATATAGATTCCAAGGGTCGGGTGCTTATTATATCTGGAAATACTGTTTGTTTTAATGTACTGTTAGCACATGTCACTGTAATAAAGATACTACTACTGTAAAGGGACTTGCTGTAATTAGTACATGAGGGGACTTAGCAACTTATTAGGGACTTGCTGTATTTAGTACGACCCCCTTTTCAGAGCCAGTGTTTGTTGAAATTTGTATCGCTGTTTCTCTTCGGCTGGTGTCCGTTCATGCCTAACCATTTGGTGGTTATTACTGTTAGTAAAAATATAAGTACAAATTTGTGCAGATTTGCAAAACAGCTAGTAGAAACATCTTTAAAAGAAAGTTCGAAGCATGTCAAGATGTACGAAGATTTACCAATATACAGTTGACCAATTTAGATATAACAGCTCCACAAAATGAGACGACCATGGGACTGGGTTAATGTTCTGGTTGTAAATGATTGGGTTTTTTAAAAATAACATTTCAATTTTGGTTAACTAATTTTTTGTGAACCGACTTTATTTTATTTTGCTTTGGATGTTTTCATTTTCACACTATGTGACAGATGGTCGATGATTGTATAACGAAATTTGGAAACTTTTCGAAGCATAATGAATGACTTGATGGGAAAGGAACTAGTATGAACGGTGCTGGGAAAAAAGTTCCGGCTTGTACATCACCCATTGAATACAGAATCATTTATGTCATTATGGCCATTCCGTTAAATACAAGGGTTTAAAGTTGAATGAATGTGTAATAAAATTACAAATGAACAAATTCTGAGTGGACAATTAAGCTCTCTACAATTTGGGATGGAACTTAACTGGTTGAGGGTTACATTATTTTTGGTGGTCAGAATTAGTCAATAAAAATTTGTTTTATTACAGGCACTCTTCAATAATCTGTGATAAATAAGTTTATATAAATAAAATATTATTTGTGTTTAAGAGAAAATGAAACATGAGCAAGGAAAATATTGACTTTTGCCCTGGTACTTCCATTTTTATGAAAGCCCCGATGGTGGCTTCTAGCATTCAAACAGTTAAGCTTAAGGACTGCTGATAGGTCTGGGAATATGTCTTCAGAATAAGAATGGATGAACAAAATAATTAACAATTAAAGTAGAACCCTGTTAATTGAATAACCACTTTGCCAATGAATATTATTCAGTTAACAGGAGTATTCAATTAACAGGGATTGTGTCACTTTCCTGTATTCTAGAGATAAACTTAGCATTTATTGTATTATATCTTGTTTGACATAGCTCGAGATATAATAGGTTAAATGCCTGTATTGGATGTACTGAGGCCAAATAGGTCTATAAACAAAAGAAAACTGGGGAGTGTCAAGGTAATTTCTCGACAGGTTACAAGATTTTTTATTCATTTAACAGGAGTTTACTCTGTAACCTACATTCAATTAACAGGTCAAATTTGTACTGGTGGTATGGTAAATGGTTTTGAGTTGGGAAATTATATTCAATTAACAGGTCAAATTTGTACTGGTGGTAGAGTAAATGGTTTTGAGTTGGGAAATTATATTCAATTAACAGGTCAAATTTGTACTGGTGGTATGGTAAATGGTTTTGAGTTGGGAAATTATATTCAATTAACAGGGTTATTCAGTTAAGAGGGACGCAGTAGGTAAAGGAGCAGGCTGCAAGCCAAGAGGTCCTCAGTTTGAATCCCTCCTGCGGCAACTGACTTGATCTTGGACAAGACACTTCACCCCCATTGCCCATGAAGGGGCACAATGGCATTGTGTACTAAGGCATACTGCACGTCGATGGTGCACTTTTCTTCACCCAATGCTAACCCTGCTTGTGTGGAGTTAGCATGTTGGGGAGCTGACAGATTCTCACCATTGCTCAGTTGTTCTCTCTGGGTATTCCGGCTTCCTCCACCCATAAAACTGCCGTGGTTATGATTAGCCATTGTGCAGAAATATGTGACCTTAAACACAAATCTTTTGATATTTGGTATGCACCATCCTTAGCGGGCGAGATTCAAGTTTGTTCAAGCCAAGTCTCTGGATTCATATTTGGGCACACTGTGGGAGCCCGAATTATAACTTAGTTCAAAAGGAGGAATTTTCTTTAAAAATCTTCTTCAGATCCAGCAGTCAGATTGTTTTGATATTTGGTATGCTGCATCCTTAGGGGAATGAGATTCAAGTTTGTTCAAGCCAAGTCCCTTGGTTGATATTTGGGCTCCCTGTGGGCACCCAAATTATAACTTAGTTCAATATGAGGAATATTCTTCAAAAATCTTCTTCTTCACATCCACCAGTCATAATCATTTTATATTTGGTATGCAGAATCCTTACAGAGATGAGATTCAAGTTTGTATAAGCTAAGTCCCTGGGTTCATATTTGGGCTCACTGTGGGAGCCCGAATTATTACTTAGTTCAATATGAGGAATATTCTTTAAAAATCGTCTTTTTTTTAGATTCACTGGTCAGAATCTTTGGATATTTGGTTTTAGCTTTTCATAGGAGGGGCAGATGCAACTTATTGAAATCAATTCCCTAGGTTTATATTTAGGCTACAATGTCAGGTGACTGTCCTCAGGTCCCCTTGTTATTTTTTCTTCCTGATAGAATGGTCGCCAATGCCTAAAATCCAGTTGTGAGAGCCGAAAATTAAATACTAGAGCTTACATGTTGATTTCACTGATAGTTTGTTTTGTAACAGTGATCATACAACACAAAATCAATATAAAATAATTAAAATGAAGATTAAAAGTAATAAAACTGGTTGAGTGCTAGAAGCCAGAATTGGACCTTTCCAAAAAATGAGGGTACCAGTGTAAAAGCAACCAATTTCCTTACCCCTGTTTTGTATTCAGTCAAACATTAATAATAGTTTGTTTATACAAATTTGTTCTATTACAAATTATTGGAGAGTGCCTGTTTGCACTCTCCAATAATTGGTAATAAAACAATTTTTGATGAACAACTTTAGATCACAAAAACTAATCTAGCTCTCAACCAGTTGAATATTTATTTTGTACATACATTTGAGAATTATGTTACATTTCGCGAAGAGAATAACAACACTGTATCAATGTATATGACATATTGCATTGCAAATCGCAATGTGATACCATTAAAATCACACCCTATGATAGTTTTATACATTTTGAATTTTGCCTCCAAAATAAATATGATGAATGCGGTCCAAAAAAAAAAAAAACGAATGCGTCGGTGCCTGAGAATCAAAAGATTAGTTTTCTTTAGCCTAATGTCATAATTCTCACTAGCCCACATTTATCCTACAACAATTGTCTGCGATCATGTTTTCACATCACCAATTCAAAATGGTATTTAGTGTACTAAACAGCAGTGAATCAACCCAAACAGAGAAATAAACACAAGTCTATACTCTGATGTTGCAAACGACAATTCATTTTACTTATCACATATTTTTTAGACATACTTTATAAAAATGGCCGACCTGTCACCCAACAGAACATAATCATTTTTACGAAAATTATTGTGAAAACAGTTTGAATCGTTGTTTTGTGTTGAATAAAATTCTAAAAAAAAATGTGGTTTCAATCAACTGAAAGCCTTTGGAATGTACAGAGGAATATATAAATAACATACAAATCAAACATAACAAATATATAATCATACTGATAAATATAGTTACAGTTTTAGAGTAAATACTTGCCATTTTTAACTCTGTAAATAAACCCTTATAAACATTTTTAACTCTGTAAATAATAAGCCCTTATAAACTTAAGCTCTATCAACAAGAATGAATTTGTTAATTTCATGGTTGCATTTTGGAAAAATTCTGAAAGTTGAATTTTTAATATTTTAGCATCGGTTTTTACATCAGTGTGCAAGTGGGTTAAAATTTTGCTCACCCCAAAAAAAAGGAGAAAGCAGAATATTTTTGTTTCAACTATTTCCCATTTGGTTAACCCATTTTTATACGACCGCTCATATGAGCGGGCTGTGTTATGGTATGGCAATGTCCATCTGTCCATCTGTCTGTCTGTCCAGGCTTAGTAGAGGTACATTGTGGGGTTTACTATTTAGGGTCAGTGGTAGTTGTGGGGTTGGGTTAGTACAGTGGCCACTTGTGGAGTTATTTTTTGCACTGTGGGGTTAATTTTTTGACCTTGTGGGGTTAGGGTTTAACATGGGAAAAAACCCACAAATAAGAACATGTAAGAACATCCATCCATTAGCTTTTGTTTGTCCATGCGATAACTTGAAAACGATACATCCAACAGATAGTATTTTTTTATGGTTGATTAGTCATGACTAGAGGATGGTTCCTTTCGATAACCAGCATTCTGGTATATCCAATATGGTCACCCTGGCAGCCATCTTGGATTTTCAGGGAATTTTGATTGTCCACGCGATAACTTGAAAACTATAGATCCAACAGATGCTGCTTTTTTATGGTTGATTATTCATGACTAGAGGATGGTTCTTTTCGATAACCAGCATTCTGGCATATCCAAGATGGCCACCATCAATCAAAAAACAGTATTTCGGGATCATCTCGTCCGTTAGATAAAGGTATAAAAAGTCCCATTCATTCGGATTGTCAGGTAAGTCAAGATTAATCTTCCCAGCTTCAGAAATGGGATATGTAGTGGAACAAAATCTGTGCATTTTTTCCATTGAAAAATTGGGCCAATTCTGCGACCACGCCCACTCCCTCGTATTCTGCCATGTCCCTGACTAGCACTTCTTTTTCTGCTGCGTCACCTCCCACTGGCCAGTCCTATTCCAGACGTTGAAGGACTCTCTCCGTCATCTGGATTATTACTGGAACATCATCTGAACGCCCTGCACTCATAGTAATGTCATGTGTGTCAGCTTGATTTGAGCCAGACTGTACCGCAGAATCCTGTTCCACGTTGCTATCATTAGTCATATTCGTCCGTAGAATTACTGTGATTCTGGTGCAGTAATTGTAGCCAATCAACTAAAGGGAAACAACTCCTAAATTCATTCGGACATGAAATTACTTCTGTGGACTGATAGATAGCACACATGGACTGAGGAAAGAGTAGATGCATTACTATGCCATCGGCGCACAGCATGCCGAAAGGGTTTTGTAGTGTCAGTTTACCACTGGCGGGGCACGCACCGGCGAAGTACGAAAGGGTTAATACCCAATCAAAAAAAAAATTCTTCCCAGACAAAAAACATTTACCCAGTCAGTATTTTCAGATGGAATTTTGAGCACCAGTACACATTTCCCAATAGTATTTCAACTTCATGTTTGCATTTTCCTCCGTATTTTGCTTCAAATTTCTCCATCTGTGATTTATGATTTCTATGTTGGTACATATAAGAACTTTGGAAGAAAATGCCCCTTTTATCATTTCAAATAAGTACCGGACCGCACATGATCTGGCAATGGAGCATCTTTGGCATGTTGTCAACAGCCAAGTTAATTGAAGCATTTCACAATATATGCAATAAGATAACACCAGTCCGGAGTTTTAACCCTTTACCCAACGTAACGGCCAAAACCGGCCAGCGCTATTCTCAAAAATCGCCTATTAATTTTCATTATTTTTAAATTTTTGGTCTCAAAAACATAGGTTATGACCCCTCGTTGGAACGAGCTCATCGACCACAGTGTGGTCTGCTTGATTATAATGGGAGGAGACAGGTGTGGCTCTCTTAAATTTAATATCGGCTAAGTGTTCTTTAATGCGAATGTGGAATTGACATTTGATTTCGCCCACATCTTGTTTTCCGCATTTCGAACAGCTAATTAGGTAAATGCAATTTCTGGACATGCAGTTAGTTGGTTGCTAGTAGAATGTCTGCACTAGCTTTGATTAAAATGTCCTGAATTCTGTTTTTCGTTATGTCATCGAGCTCGTTCCAACGAGGGGTCATAGCCTATGTTTTTGAGACAAAAAATTAAAATAATTAGTTATTCAATATTTTTTTTTTTGCAAGTGTCGTCTGCTTTCCATGTTAGGTAAAGGGTTAAAAGATTTCTTTTTGAAACGTGAATATATTTTTTTAGGGTGTCTTTTTCAGATTTCAGAATAAACAAGAGGCCCCAAGGGGCCTGAGGGCGCTCACCTGACATGGTAGCCTAAATATCAACCCAGAGAATTGATTTCAACAAGTTGCATCTGATCCTCCTAAGAAAAGCTTATACCAAATATCCAAAGATTCTGACCAGTGGATCTAAAAAAAAAATAGAAGATTTTTAAAGAAGATTCCTCATATTGAACTAAGTTATAATTCGGGCTCCCACAGTGAGTCCAAATATGGACCTAGGGACTTGGCTTGAACAAAGTTGAATCTCACTCCCTAAGCATGGTGCATACCAAATATCAAAAGATTCTGCCTGCTGGATCTTGAGAAGATTTTTAAAGAAAATTCCTCATTTTGAACTAAGTTACAATTCAAGCTCCCACAGTGAGCCCAGATATGGACCAAGGGACTTGGCTTGAACAAACTTGAATCTCACCCCCTAAGCATGGTGCATACCAAATATCAAAAGATTCTGCCTGCTGGATCTTGAAAAGAAGATTTTCAAAGAAATTTGCCTGAAATGCATTAACTTCGAATTCGGGCTTCTATAGTGAGCCCAAATATGAATCCAGGGGGCCAATTTGAACAAACTTGAATCAGATCCACCCCACAATGTTGCAAAACAAATAACAAAAGATTCTGCCTGCTGGATCTGGAGAAGAAGATTTTTAAAGAAATTTGCCTGAAATGCACTAAGTTCGAATTTGGGCTTCTATAGTGAGCCCAAATATGAATCCAGGGGGCCGATTTGAACAAACTTGAATCAGATCCACCCCACAATGTTGCATACCAAATATCCAAAGATTCTGCCTGCTGGATCTGGAGAAGAAGATTTTTTAAGAAATTTGCCTGAAATGCACTAAGTTCGAATTCGAGCTTCTATACTGAGCCCAAATATAAACCCAGGTGGCCGATTTGAACAAACTTGAATCAGATCCACCCCACAATGTTGCATGCCAAATATCAAAAGATTCTGCCTGCTCGATCTGAAGAAGATTTTTTAAGAAATTTGCCTGAAATGCACTAAGATCGAATTCGGGCTTTTATAGTGAGCCCAAATATGAATCCAGGGAGCCGATTTGAGCAAACTTGAATCAGATCCACCCCACAATGTTGCATACCAAATATCAAAAGATTCTGCCTGCTGGATCTGGAGAAGAAGATTTTTTAAGAAATTTGCCTGAAATGCACTAAGTTCGAATTCGAGCTTCTATAGTGAGCCCAAATATGAAACTAGGAAGCCGATTTGAACAAACTTGAATCAGATCCACCCCACAATGTTGCATACCAAATATCAAAAGATTCTGCCTGCTGGATCTGGAGAAGAAGATTTTTTAATAAATTTGCCCGAAATGCACTAAGTGCGAATTCAGGCTTCTATATTAAGCCCAAATATGAATCCAGGGGGCCGATTTGAACAAACTTGAATCAGATCCACCCCGCAATGTTGCATACCAAATATCAAAAGATTCTGCCTGCTGGATCTGGAGAAGAAGATTTTTGAAGAAATTTGCCCGAAATGCACTAAGTTTGAATTCGAGCTTCTATAGTGAGCCCAAATATGAATCCAGGGGGCCGATTTGAACAAACTTGAATCAGATCCGCCCCGCAATGTTGCATACCAAATATCAAAAGATTCTGCCTGCTGGATCTGGAGAAGATGATTTTTTAAGAAATTTGCCTGAAATGCACTAAGTTCGAATTCGAGCTTCTATAGTAAGCCCAAATATGAATCTAAGGAGCCGATTTGAACAAATTTGCATCAGATCCATCCCACAATGTTGCATACCAAATATCAAAAGATTCTGCCTGCTGGATCTGGAGAAGAAAATTTTTTAAGAAATTTGCCTGAAATGCACTAAGTTCGAATTCGAGCTTCTATAGTGAGCCCAAATATGAATCTAGGAAGCCGATTTGAACAAACTTGAATCAGATCCATCCCACAATGTTGCATACCAAATATCAAAAGATTCTGCCTGCTGGATCTGGAGAAGAAGATTTTTTAATAAATTTGCTTGAAATGCACTAAGTTCAAATTTGGTCTCCTATACTGAGCCCAAATATAAACCCAGGGGGCCGATTTGAACAAACTTGAATCAGATCCACCCCGCAATGTTGCTTACCAAATATGAAAAGATTCTGCCTGCTGGATCTGGAGAAGAAGATTTTTTAAGAAATTTGCATGAAATGCACTAAGTTCAAATTCGAGCTTCTATAGTGAGCCCAAATATGAATCTAGGAAGCCGATTTGAACAAACTTGAATCAGATCCACCCCACAATGTTGCATACCAAATATCAAAAGATTCTGCCTGCTGGATCTGGACAAGAAGATTGTTTAAGAAATTTGCCTAAATGCACTAAGTTCAAAATCGGGCTTCTATACTGAGCCCAAATATGAACCCAGGGGGCCGATTTGAACAAACTTGAATCAGATCCACCCTACAATGTTGCATACCAAATATCAAAAGATTCTGCCTGCTGGATCTGGAGAAGAAGATTTTTTAAGAAATTTGCCTGAAATGCACTAAGTTCGAAATTGGGCTCCTATACTGAGCCCAAATATTAACCCAGGGATCCGATTTGAACACACTTGAATCAGATCCACCCCACAATGTTGCTTACCAAATATGAAAAGATTCTGCCTGCTGGATCTGGAGAAGAAGATTTTTTAAGAAATTTGCCTGAAATGCACTAAGTTCGAATTCGGGCTTCTATAGTAAGCCCAAATATGAATCCAGGGGGGCCGATTTGAACAAACTTGAATCAGATCTACCCCGCAACGTTGCATACCAAATATCAAAAGATTCTGCCTGCTGAATCTGGAGAAGAAGATTTTTGAAGAAATGTGCCTGAAATGCACTAAGTTTGAATTCAAGCTCCTATAGTGAGCCCAAATATGAATCTAGGGAGCCGATTTGAACAAACTTGAATCAGATCCACCCTACAATGTTGCATGCTAAATATCAAAAGATTCTGCCTGCTGGATCTGGAGAAGAAGATTTTCAAAGAAATTTGCCTGAAATGCAGTAAGTTCAAATTTGGGCTCCTATACTGAGCCCAAATATAAACCCAGAGGGCCGATTTGAACAAACTTGAATCAGATCCACCCCACAATGTTGCATACCAAATATCAATAGATTCTGCCTGCTGGATCTGGAGAAGAAGATTTTTTAAGAAATTTGCCTGAAATGCACTAAGTTCGAAATCGGGCTCCTATGCTGAGCCCAAATATGAACCCAGGGGGCCGATTTGAACAAACTTGAATCAGATCCACCCTACAATGTTGCATACCAAATATCAAAAGATTCTGCCTGCTGGATCTGGAGAAGAAGATTTTTTAATGTTTTTCCCATTGCCTACAGTGTTAAAAAGTGCTGACTCAGCACTTTTTCAAAGTCCCGAAACTGTACCCTATGATAAAACCGATGGCAATTTTTTTTTACCAATCCTTTCTGTTGGTCCTAAGGAAGCTGCACACCAAATAAAAATTCTCAGTGCCGTGCAGTTTTTGAGATATGGGCGTTTTAAATTTTTTCTATTTTTAGCTCCTGCGGTTCCCACGGGGCTGCGGGAAAATTTTTTTTTGCATAAATCAAGTACTCATGACCCAATAAGCCCTCACATATAATTTGGTTCAAATCAGCCTCTCGGTTTGGAAAATAGAAATTTTGGGCGGGGCAAAAAATTTTGCCCCTCCCATAACGACGCCAAGTATAGCCCCACAAACTTCTCTTGAACAAATCTGAGTCTACACCTCAAAAGGAAGCTGCACACCAAATATCAAGTCTCTGCTACTGCTGGTTCATGAGAAGAAGATTTACAAAGATTTTGGTGCCCCTTGGGGACGTGGCACCACCCAGGAGGAGGGGCAACTTCATTTGAACAAATCTGAATTGGCATTAGGTAATAAACATTTAGCCAACATTTGAATAAAATTGGGCTAGTGGTTTAGGAGGAGAAGTCGATAATGTAAAGTTAACGCCGGACGACGACGACGACGACGGACGACGACGGACGACGGACGACGGACGGAAAGTGATTAGTAAAGCTCCCCTTGAGCTTCGCTCAGGTGAGCTAAAAATAAAAAGCCTCCTACCCTCATCAAAATTTTGAGGCACAATTGCCTGGGAACATAGATATTTTTTTAATGGGCCTTAATAAAACCTATATTTGTTTACTGTCTGTGAAAGAGTCTGTATGTTGAGTTATCCACTTGAATGAAGTAGATTGTACTAACTTATTTACATTGTGAAATCCAGTTTTATATGGTAGTAACCTCATCAAGATAGCAATGTAATAACTTCAATCAGATGGTGATATCCTGGTTATTAACTTCATTCAGATGGTGATATCCTGGTGATCAACTTTATCCTAGAGCTGTAGGTTTTTAAATTTCTTGTTCGGTTTCAGTTTTGGTTTTTTAGGTGGAGAAAAACCTCGGTTCGGTTCGGTTTTCGGTTTGTTCATGAGGCCAAGTAAAAATTCAATAAAACTCATTCTTATGTCCGGAGTCATAACAGAATGGTAGTGAAATTGAGTGAAACGCAATGAATGCCCGAAATAAGCTATAATACATTAAGAATCAGGAAGGCCAATATAATAATTACCTAAATATACAGAACTTTTATTGTGCTTGGCCATTATTCGAGGTGTGACACCATTGGCAGTGTCTGGGTACTCTCACTACTCTGGTATGGCTACATTCTGTGAATTTCTGCAGCAATAGAGTATTTAATAAAAAACAAAAAACCTTAGATTACGGGATGTCGACGGTTTCGGTTTTTTTAAAAAACTAAAAACCTCGGTTTGGTTTCGGTTAACCTACAGCTCTACTTCATCCTATGTATTAACTTCAAAAAGGTGAGTGATATCCTGTTTATTAATTTCATCAAGATGGCAATACATTGTTTATTAAATTATCAATAAAGAACAGACTAGAAGTCCTTTCTGTTCAGGCCAAATGGTATGAGCGTTTTGAGTTGGAAAATCCTATTTTATTTCAGCAGTACGTCTTCTATCCGTATTTTTCGGTTGTCGGGATCAGAGTTTAGGATTTGTATTATCCTGTATTCAACAATATTCACAGTGTGGTCTGCTTGATTATAATGGTAGGACACAGGTGTGGCTCTCTTAAATTTAATAGCGGCTAAGTGTTCTTTAATGAGAATGTGGAATTCGACGTTTGATTTTGCCCACATATTGTTTTCTGCATTTTGAACAGCTAATTAGGTAAATGCAATTTCTGGACATGCAGTTAGTTGGTTGATAGTAGAATGTCTGCACTAGCTTTGATTAAAATGTCCTGAATTCTGCTTTTCGTTATGTCCGTTATTGGGCTCTGACATTGAGGTATTGTGGCTCTCAATCCTATCAGGGATAGGTTATCTGATGCACACTTATCTAAAAGTTGTTGTTGTAATTCAAATTTTACCGCTTTAACACTGAGATTCCTCAGGTTCTTGTATGTAGAGCGGTTAGCCAGAGTGATTTCTGTGTTGGGTGTTGTGGTGTCCATAGCGGGATTTCGGCCACTGTTGAATCTTTGCCGTTTTCTCACACGTTCATCGTCATCCTTTGCTAAGATGACTGTTGTGTTGCTGATGGATGTTAAACGCAGCGAGCTATCGGCCGTAATGTCTGCCATAGTTAGGCTATCCACTTAAAGTTAATACAATTAAAACAATAAAAAAGCCCTTGGAGGAGCCCGAGAGAGTGGATAGTTAGGCTATACCCTTTTGGTAGCTAAAATTGCCTGACTGGTTTCGTTCTAGTTTGAACTCATCATAAATTATCAAGATGGTGATACACTGTTTATTAACTTCATTCAAATGGTGATATCCTATTTCTTGACTTCACTCACATGGTGATATCCTATTTATTAAATCATCAAGATGGTGATTCCCTGTTTATTAACTTCAATCAGATGGTGATATCCCACGTATTAACTTCAAGAAGGTGATAGCCTGTTTATTAACTTATGTATTAACTTCAAGAAGGTGATATCCTGTTTATTAACTTCAATCAGATGGTGATATCCCATGTATTAACTTCAAGAAGGTGATATCCTGTTTATTAACTTATGTATTAACTTCAAGAAGGTGATATCCTGTTTATTAACTTCAATCATATGGTGGTATCCTATGTATTAACTTCAAGAAGGTGATATCCTGTTTATTAACTTCAATCATATGGTGATATCCTTTGTATTAACTTCAAGAAGGTGATATCCTGTTTATTAACTTCATGAAGATGGCAATATCTTGTTCAGATTAGATTAGATTAGATGTTTTATTAACTCGTCAAGACAGTGATACCACATTAACTCCTCAAGATGGTGATACCTTGTCATGTGTTTACTAACTTCATCAAGATGGTGATATTTTGTTTATTAACTTCAAGGTGGCAATATCTTGTTTATTAACTCATCACAATGGTGATACACTGTTTATAACTTCATTGAAATGGTGATATCCTATTTCTTGACTTCACTCATATGGTGATATCATGTTTATTAACTTCATCAATATTATGGTATTATATTTATTAAATCATTATGATGGTGATACCCTGTTTATTAACTTCATCCAGAGAGAAACATCCAGTTTATCAACTTGATCCTGATTCTGAGATGCAGGTTTAGTACAGGCACCGATTGGTTTTACTCTATAATGGACCTGCTATGGGAGACCACCTGTCCTGAGAGACCACCTGTCTTGAGAGACCAATGTGACCTGGTACCAACTAGCCATAATGGACCGGTCTTGAGAGACTGCCCCTTTGAAGACTGAAGCCATGACAAAAACTTTTTATCTGTTCTGGAATTGGAAAATCCATTGTGGTTATACTAACATAATTAAAAGTATTAAAAGCTCTTATTGGGTTAAATTGCTATTCAGTCACATAACTCATTAAACATTGAAATGTTTTTATAAGACCCCTGTGAAAAGATTAGGATTATTGCTGAATAAACAATTTCATACATACCTGAAATGTGACAGATAGGATTATAAAAATAAATTTGTGTTGAAAATCTTCAATGAAGATTTTCAACACTAATTTACTTTTATAATTTTTATAACAGTCCATTTCAATTTGTTGCAAGGCCCAAAGGGCGGTCTCTCAAGACAGGTTCTACTGTATGTACTAATTTCATCCAGATGATGATCTCCAGAATTCTTGTATTAAATTTACTCAGATGATGACATTGAGTTTCAGTCTGTTGAGTGAATAACCATGTGACCATCAAGTGAAATGAGATTCAAAGTTGTCATGAAATATAAAATGATCTAAGTATGTGTACATATTCTATCCCTGCATGTGCTTCAAGCTCTTGTCTACATGTAAAGTTCTGAGAACCTAATTTCTATTATTTCCTCAATGGACTGTTGTATAAGAAGCAGTCTAACTGTTGTATTATATTCTCATCAAGCTGTTGGTTATTTTGCTTTCAGTCCCTTTGTTTTACCTATTGTAAATAGAAATAATAAAAAAAAACATGGTTAACAATACTTTGAACCAATGCAAATCTTACCTTCTGTCAACGTGTTGAGTGCTGGAATTGCACGTACCGCCTACTGAAGGTTTCATATTCTATTTATTTGCTTTGTATTATCTTTAATTGAAATTATTTCATCTGCGTGGATTTGCCTTGTTACATTTATGGGAGAGTGCCTACAGGGCAAAGATGTTTCAACAAACATTGACAAGCAAAAACAAGGCCTTTGCAAAGCTTGGGCCATTGCCTCCAACACATAGGCATGTTCAAAGTAGTCTTAAAGGTATTGCGAGACAAAAAACTTTTCTAAGTTGAAAGAGTGAAAAAGGGCCATAACTCTGGGAAAAATTACTGGACAGAACCCGTCCCTTATGCATATCCATTCCCATATATGGGATGTTAATGTATGTGACCATCACAGTTAACATACGTCAATGAAAGTTACCAAGTTACAGTGAAATTATTCCAAAACGAGTCATCCTATTAAGTTACATTGAAATCCCTTCATAAATATGGCCTGTAGACTGTGCTAAAGGTTTTCGGGCTTCAGGCCTGTGAAGCCATGACGGCTGACAGATCGCAACTAGAAGGGGACGTCCTCATCTTGACATTATACTGAGTCATTCTACTAAGTTACAATGAAATCCCTTCACAAATACGATCTGTAGTCTGTACTAAAGTTTTTGGGGTTTTGAGCTCAGGAAGCCATCATGGTTGAATGATCGCGACCAAAAGAGGACGTTGTCATCTGGGCATTATCTGCAGTGATCCTATGAAGTTACAATGAAATCCCTTCATAAATATGACCTGTAGACTGTGCTCAAGGTATTCGGGCTTCGGGCCCCTGAAGCCGTCACAGTTGACCAATCACGACGAAAAGGGGATGTCGTCATCTAGGCCTTATATGGAGTCAACCTTACAAGTTACAATGAAATCTTTCCATATTTATTTATTTATTTATTGGCGTTTAAGTTCATATATAAATCTTTCCATAAATACGACCTATAGACTATGCTAAAGGTTTTGGGGTTTTGGGATTGGGCAGCCGTCAAGGCTGAATGATCACGACCAAAATTGACATTCTCATCTAGACATTATATGAAGTCAACCTACCAAGTTACAATGAAATCCCTTCATAAATATGACCTGTAGACTGTGCTAAAGGTTTTCAGGCTTCGGGCCCCTGCAGCCATCACAGTTGCCCAATCGCATCCAACAGGGGGTGTTCTCATCTAGACATATGAAGTCAATCTACCAAGTTACAATGAAATCCCTTCATAAATATGACCTGTAGACTGTGCTAAAGGTTTTCAGGCAGCCATCATGGTTGAATGATCGCAACCAAAAGGGGACATCTGGGCATCATCTGGAGTGATCCTATGAAGTTACAATGAAATCCCTTCATAAATATGACCTGTAGACTGTGCTCAAGGTTTTCGGGCTTCGGGCCCCTGTAGCCGTCACAGTTGACCAATCACGACTAAAAGGGGATGTCATCATCTAGACATTTGGGCTCAGGCAGCCATCAAGGTTGAATGATCATGACCAAAAGGGGATGTTCTCATCTAGACATTATTTGGAGTCATCCAACCGAGTTACAATGAAATCCCTTCATAAATATGGCTTGTAGACTGCGCTAAAGGTGTTTGGGCTTCAGGCCCCTGTAGCCGTCACAGTTGCCCAATCACATCGAAAAGGGAACATTCTCATCTAGACATTATATGAAGTCAACCTACCAAGTTACAACGAAATCCCTCCATAAATATGACATGTAGACTGTGCTAAAGGTTTTTGGGTTTTGGGCTCGTCACGGCTGACAGATCGCTACCAAATGGGGAAGTTCTCATCTAGACATCATACGGAGTCATCCTACCAAGTTACAATGAAATCTCTCCATATTAAATATGAGCTGCAGACTGTGCTAAAAGTTTTTGTGTTTCGGGCTTGGGCAGCCATCACGGTTGACAGATCATGACCAAAAGGGGATGTTCTCATCTAGGCATTATACATAGCCATCCTACCAAGTTACGATGAAATTCCTTCATAAATATGACCTGTAGACTGTGCTAATGGTTTTCGGGTTTTGGGCTCAGGCAGCCATACCGGTTGACCAATCGCGATGAAAAGGGGACATTCTCATCTAGACATGACCCCAAACCTGCATATGAAATTTCATGATGATCAGACAAGAACTACTGGGTGTAGCCCATGCTAAAGGAAAATGTGAACAGACTCACAGATTTCTGCAGGCGTGATGGCAATAGATTATCTTGACTTTGTCAAGTTAAGCTAATAATGATTCTATGGCTGCCCAGTTATACCCTAGATAATGTTATATATAAGGATTCTATGGCTGTCCAGTTATACCCTAGATAATGTAACATATAAGGATTCTATGACTGTCCTGTTATACCCTAGATAATGTAACATATAAGGATTCTATGGCTGTCCTGTTATACCCTAGATAATGTAATATATAAGGATTCTATGACTGTCCGGTTATACCCAAGATAATGTAATATATAAGGATTCTATGGCTGTCTGGTTATACCCCAGATAATGTAATATATAAGGATTCTATGACTGTCTGGTTATACCCCAGATAATGTAATATATAAGGATTCTGTGGCTGTCTGGTTATACCCCAGATAATGTAATATATAAGGATTCTATGGCTGTCTGGTTATACCCCAGATAATGTAATATATAAGGATTCTATGACTGTCCAGTTATACCCTAGATAATGTAACATAAGGATTCTATGGCTGTCCAGTTATACCCTAGATAATGTAGCATATAAGGATTCTATGGCTGTCCAATTATACCCTAGATAATATAACATATAAGGATTCTATGGCTGTCCAGTTATACTGCAGATAATGTAATATATAAGGATTCTATAGCTGTCCTGTTATACCCTAGATAATGTAATATATAAGGATTCTATGACTGTCCTGTTATACCCTAGATAATGTAATATATAAGGAATCTATGGCTGACCAGTTATACCCTAGATAATGTAACATACAAGGATTCTATGGCTGTCCGGTTATACCCCAGATAATGTAATATATAAAGATTCTATGACTGTCCTGTTATACCCTAGATAATGTAATATATAGGGATTCTATGGCTGTCCGGTTATACCCTAGATAATGTAACATATAAGGATTCTATGGCTGTCCAGTTATACCCTAGATAATGTAATATATAAGGATTCTATGACTGTCCTGTTATACCCTAGATAATGTAATATAAAAGGATTCCATGGCTGTCCGGTTATACCCTAGATAATGTAATATATAAAGATTCTATGGCTGTCCGGATATGCATAATGAGACATACAAGAGTTTTCTCACAGTTCTGTTAAGGATTAATTAATATGACTTGTTAGAGTCCTCGGTCATAAATATTCAATTAAATGAATAAATAATAAGATTCAGAGAAATTTAAGGATTCAAAACAGAAAAGTAACTGCAAAATGTGAAATACCTTTTCTCTGTCCAGGAGGATTAGGGTTCCTATTTCACCTCTGAAGAGGTCAGTTTGTATCTTGTCGACTAAATGATATACATATTACATCACCTCTAAATGATATATATATTTTAAATGCTTTGCCATTGTTAACCCCCGAAAACCTAATTCCAACTTTAATTACACTTTTT